>JAWPHD010018210.1:0-40937 GCA_037043455.1 Cyrtodaria siliqua | reverse complement strand
CTATTTTCATCTTCTGGTGTTGGCAAAAATGCATTGTTAGGAAGATCCTTTGCCTGGCACTGTTGTTGATCAGACAATTCATCGAAGGATTTTGTTTGCAGGATGACTGCGGATGCAAACCAATTACACATATTGCCATGATGCCCCTTTCTTTCGTGTTTAACTCCAACAGCAAAGTTGACATTGTCACCAACAATTCGGAAAGTTTTATCGTTTTTTACACCATCAATAATATTCGTATAGTACTTGTTACCTATCTCATCAATCACATTACTGGCAACGTTGTAAGACATGGTAACGCCAACTGTATTCAGGCGATCAAAAACCTACAAAATAATAATAAAAAATAGTCACATGGTCCAAATCGCTCACCTGACATGATGATGCCACAGATATAATTTAAAGCAGATGCCATTTAAAGGTGTTTCTAATTGAACCGTTAGTTTACATTGTTGTTACGATTTTAACTAACTTGAAGAAGAGGAATGCAAGGAAGTTTTGTTTAAAAAATAACTATTTTCATACATATATGCATTGCTAATGGTATCCATCCATGTGAAATATACGTCAACTTGGCCAAGCACTTGTAAAGTAAATTACGGACAAAGAATGGCAGTAAGTCTGCTGTGTATAGTCTGGCATGGGTATCTTTTATTTGTCCAACTTTCTTCTATGAATAAGATTTCATAAAAATGGGTGGGGGTAGGGGAGAGTATATGGATGGATATGAATCAGGCAACTTGTTTAAGCTTTTATAGATATTAACATTCTAAACAAATTTGATAAAAATCAGATAAAAAATGAAGCAGCTACAGATTTAACAAAGGAAAATACAATATAGCATTTTTCAATAAATCAATGGCCACAACTCTGTCGTTACTAACAAGATCTAGTTGGTTTTCAAACTTGTCCAAGATTTCATTGATATACCGTGATTTGCACAACTAGACATCAAACTGAGGCTTCCTGCCAAGTTACGTAGAAATCGAACAACCTCTTTAGGAGTAGCGCCGACAAGAAATTTAAAGTAAAAATGTCAAGGGACCGTAACTCCCGTCAAAAATCAACGAACCGAAAAAATATGCAATATGCACAACTTGACATCATACCAATGCTTCCTGCTAAATCCAACATGGCATTTAAAAGAAGTTAAAAAAATAATTAAATAATAATAAAAAAACAAGAAATATCACTGTAAGTGATAAATGCCCCCGAAGTGTCCTTTGACCTCTAAGTATGACCTTGACCTTGGAGCCATGGACCTGGATTTGTGCACGACACCTCATTTGGTTGTGGTGAGCACTTGTGCCAAGTTATTTGAAAATCCGTCCAGGCATGGAAAAGTTATTGACCGGACACGATTTGACCTTTGACCTCTAAATGTGACCTTGACCTTGGGACCACATACCTGGATTTTGTGCACGACACATCGTCTTGTTGTGGTGAGCACTTGTGCCAAGTTATTTTAAAATCCGTTCATGAATGCCAGAGTTATTGACTGGACACAATTTGACTTTTGACCTCCAAGTGTGACCTTGACCTTGAAGACCTGGGTTTTGCGCGCGACACATCGTCTTGTTATGGTGATCACTTGTGCCAATTTATTTAAAAACCCTGCAGGGGTTGTGACGTTACGGTCCGGACACGGAATTGCATACTTGTTTTTCACCTATGAACTGCAAGTGTGACCTTGACCTTTGAGGTACGGACCTGGGTTTTGCGGGGGACACATCGTCTTATGGTGATCACTTGTGCCAAGTTATTTAAAAATCCCTGCCGGGGTTGTGAAGTTACGGTCCGGACATGAACTTCGGAATGAAAATCGGGGGCATAAAAATTCAAACAGGTAAATAAGATTAAGTAAATAAAAAAAAATTATAAGTCTTGTTTCGATTGCTCAAGAAATGTGGCCTGTATCGTGTTAACAACATGTACGACTGCATTTTTGCTAATTCAGGGGCCATAACTCTGGAGTTACTGGTCCTATCTTGCCCATTATCAAACTCGATCAAGATCTTATGGTCATATACAATCTGTGCAAGACTTCTATCGTGTAAACAAGCTAAAAGCTACGACGGACGAAGAGTGGTCAAAATAACTCACCTTTGAGCACGAATGTGCTCAGGTGAGCTAAAAATGCATGACTATTACAAATATCAGCATTTGGCTGGCTGAAATAATATGAATGGAATATAGATATCAATATTTTAAACAATTTAACTTTTTTTCTTTAAAGACTATGACACACTTGCAAGTTTTGCTTAATAGTATTTAGTAATATTTATAGCATAATTTTTCGAGTATATATGTGATTTATACTGCTTCTCAAGGGCCGCAGAATAATAGTGCAGAATAAATTGCATATGAGAAAGAAAAAAAATGCTATAAATGTTTTGTACCATAGCCATTCAATGCCGGTACTTGACATTTTGATAGACAGGTTGTGTGTAAACATTACAACTACGCGTGTGTAAAATTGGGTCGACCACGGTATAACTGCCGCAGCTGTCATTTATAGCACGGCTGAAATATATCGACAGTTATAGCACAGTTTTGGCACAGACCTTCAGGTTTAAGAAAATTATATAGTAAGCAAGAACAAAGGAAAACCATTAGAGCTATGGTACAATTAAAACTTGTTAATAATATATATAGAAATATAGAAACTTTTCACATATTTTCTTACAAACTCCTGTCTGGCGTCTAGTTAAGTTTATACATTCCTTCTCCAGTACTCCTTCTCCAGTTGTATTGTGTTGTGTCATTTTGTACACCAAAACTGAGGAATAACTAAGACAACAGCATCATACTAAAGAAATGCAGTTTATATAAAACATTTAGCTATGGCATGATACTACCGTCTTTCGTAATAAAACTTTCTGCAGAACAGGGGGTGCAACTGTAACTGAAATACAGAACAAACATGCTTCAAGGTGCTCTTGTAACATTTATCACATGACTATATAGTAATAATGTCTCTCAGTCTTACCATTGAGAGTTTTCCAATGCGCCCTAGGTGCAAATTGCGTTTTAGTTTATAGTGAATAAGACCTGGATGTCTTGTTCAGTGTTTATCAATCACTGAAATTAGTTTCAATTTAAAAATCAAGTATCATTTAGACGTTAAACCTATAATTAAATAAAATATTTACATGTACCGGTAGTTTCTATTTGTTTCGACTGATTTTACTGTATGTTGAAATACGTAATTGATGGATTGTTATCAACAGTTAATAATATGCAAAAAGAATTTGCTTTATATTATTCTCATAGCTAATATTAATATTGATTGAAAAAATGCAATGCATAAAAACTAGCCAGGAGCCGTGAGTGAGTTTTCCAAAATTGCCATGTGTCCCTTTAATAACAGGTACATCTGAGGTTAAGAATTATTATTTTTAATAAGATTTTAGTCCTGATATGTTTCCAAAAAAATCCATATTTTATAATAAATATAAAGAAATCAAATTTATTTGCAAAAATAGTTGTAATAAGCAAAGAAAAATCTGAAACTATTCAAAATGGTTGATAAATACATGTTTCAAAGCATTAATTGTACATTCATTTAGAAAATGAAAAAAAGTGTTCTCGTGTTTTATTTTTATTAGATTTAAGCACAAATCTAACATACAAAAAACATTTGAAGAAGAAAAAGGTGTTCAATTATATATATATTTTATGGTTGGCTATTTTTATCTATTGTTACATACTTTTTTCCAAAAAAAAAAACTAACCAAAAATCATAAAGTATCTATCACATACTTAACTTTTTATCACCACTGTTGTAATCACATATAGAGGATCTTACATTAGTCGGTGTTTTACAGACTTCCGTAAACGAGTTGAATTATATAACAGGGTACGAGGCTATGCTGAGTATCCTATCTTGTTATCCAACAAGATTATTAAAGTCAATAATACACAGTCATGAATGTAAGATTCTCTATTTATCACATAACATCCTTACGACGTGAGCATTACACTTTAATGTTGCTAATTTACCTTTAACACAGCACCAATTTTAATAAAATCATGACGTTGTTTACATAACATCAGCTACATTACAGGTTGTTTATGCAATCCTTTACAAATAATGCGATGCCAATGCCAATAATTACATGCATTGTGTAAAGTAAGATTTAAAATTGATGCCTTGTAAGATTCTCTGAACTTCTTGCAGATAGTTCGGGCTAAAAGTTTTACTGTGGACAAAAGCACTGATTTGGTTCTCATTTTCATATTGTGTCACTAGTGTATAACGGGAGGTCACTGACTAAGTCATGGGTTTAATATACTCAAAGAAGCCATGTTATGTGATAAATATATATGCCTCAGATATCCATACCAACAAAGAAAATGAATGAAAAGGTCGAACAATGGTAACAAAACAATGCAAGCAAACACAATTTAAAGCAGAGGGAGAAAGCTTGATAACAAATGTAACAAGATTAAATTTATTTTTTGGAGCCTTTATGCATGTGTAAAGAATATCACGAACAAATAGTACACAGGACTTATTTAACATAAACATCATTCAACATTATTTATACATGCATAAAATCAAAGAAAAATTAATTTAATATTTTTAATTCCAACTATTAACTATTAAAATTATATTTTACATATAATTTGAAAATGGTGACCGATTTCTTTGTAAATTATATTGAATTTTCCCCAACTAATATTGTATTGAGAGAACTTCATTTTCTCTATATGTAATTGTCATAGTGACCTATCATTATTATTGATTTTGGCTGTTATCCTTGTGTAAATAATGATTGTGGGATACTAATTAGCCAAAGAAAAAAGTGAATGGCATCGAGTTGGAATTATTACAACAAAAAACAGGAACAAGTCATGTGGATTCTATGGATCATACCTTCTCATGTACATGTTCATCCATAAGCACGACAGAGATGACCCTCTGGAGTCTTGACAGCTCGTGAAAACGATACGACAGTAAGATGCTATACGTCATACCAAGGCGTGGAATAAGTTCCTCCATACACTTGTTTGTTACAACTCCTGCTGTTGGTACAGCAATGGCAAGAAGGCAGTCGAACAGAAATGGCTGAGATGTGGACAATTCTTTAACCAGCTGTTCAAAATCAAATTCTCTGAGGCTATCATAGTCTTTTGGAAACAAATAGCTATGTGGTGATCTGACACATTTCTGGATAGCCTGATTTTCTATTGTAAGCAAAAGACCATTTTGAACCGCCAATTTCATCGCACTTATATGTAACACTGTATCTGATATGGTGTGGGCATCTGTGAACAAAACAGCATGTAAAAGTTGAGCACGATCGGAATCGGTCAACTCCTCCATCACAAACCTTTTTCCAAGTGCTTTGTAAATTTCTACCTCAGCCTCAGACTTGCCTTCTGTTGCATGGGAGATGTTGATGTTGTTCCAAAAGCTAGATACAGGCCTGAAAGAACAAAAACAAGGTGTTCATTTAAGTAATATGTATATAGAGCTTTATTTTTTGAATATATATAAATTATACAGCTTCTCATGGGCCGTAGGCCTGGGAGGGCATTATAAATTTCACTTGAGTGGTTCTTATGATATCAAATGTTGCTGGGTACACTGTGCTATAACTCAAATCTATCAGTTACAGCAAAGCTGAAATATACCGACAGTTAATGCAGGGGTCTTCAGGTTTATGAAACATTATAGCAGGAACAAATAAAAAATATTAAATCCAAAGTAAACGACACAGATGTTCCACTTTCCTGCTTATAAGTTGATTTTAAAAAAGGATGGCGGAAGTAGTTAACGGTATAAGACCAATCAACATCCTAGTGTCAGTGGCAAAACAATTGTTTCAAGAACCTGAATGTGTGGTTCTCCCTTTCAGATTTGTGAATCTTTAACTTAAATAAAAGGAAGGGCTTACTGTTTATCAACTACTGGTAGACATGGAAATGTCTGTGTTTCCACTGTCTCTGTCTGTGGCACTGTTTGCGTTCCAATATCCCTACATCTACCAGACACAGCATCATCGTTGAAGAGGCTTTTCACTTTTGAAAAGCGGTTGAGGCACATTTTACCTGGTACAAACAATAATTATTTTAAAAAGTGCCAGTCATAATGTACTGGTCTGTCGAATATTAGTTTTACATCATTTTCAGCACATTTTAGGCTATATATTATTATTATGACAATTTGTTTATGTTGGAGACAGACCACCTACTTTATCTTGGGTAGAACCAGTACTGTATACCTACCACCATCGGTAAAAATCACGTTTTCTCACATACATACATACAAGTAAGTTCTCAGTGGAATTCGAACCCGCATAGTTGATAGACGAGAAGGTTTTAAATGCAGCGTCTTAACAATGCCCACCAATGAGGTAAATCTCATAATGTATTAATAAAGCATACTGCATTCAAAACAAAATATGGATGGGTAAACAATGACAATATCGACCTTATAATGATAATGTAGAAATAAAAGATCATTGATTAAGTATCTAAACATGAACCCATGATATATAGAATCAAGGTCAAGTGAAATCGATGTCATCAGACAAATGTTGGAAAATAGTATGCTTTGTGTGGCTGGAAAGTATAAATGTTTATATAACTACCTGTTCGAGGTGTACCACGAAGAGAGAGTAGCGAGCGCAGTAGGGGAAGGGTACCAGACTATTGAATTCACAGAAAGATGGTCAATGATACTGAGGGAATTTCTGGGAACAGGTATGGAATCCTTTCCGGAATGTACGTTATCACGGTCGTTGTCATCTTTTAACTCTTCCTCCCAGACGGATTCTTAAATCCTCGCCTCCTCGATTTCACTTTCTTGTTCTAGTAACTGTCTTCTGTCTTCTAGTTCTTTCTGTTCCTTTTCAATTCTTTGTTTTTGTTTAAGTGTTCTTAGTTTGTGCTCTGCGATTAGCCGTTTTGCCTTTGCAGTTTTGAGTTTTGTTCTAGACGACGCGACGCTACTGACTTCAAAGACGTCGTCTTGTGTTTTTCTTGATAATTTCCATTGTTCAAATCTCTCCTGGAATTCAGTGAAGTTCTTATTACAGCTGTCGTATTGTTCGGGGCGCTTGTTTCAGCCAAAGGTTTTTCTGCAAAAGCTTGAGTAATTTATGTAATACGTAACTCAACTATATATCATTAGATCTGATATTTTTAGTGGTAAATGAAAATACCTTAGTTTTGAAAATCGGTTGAGAATTAAATATTTTACAGCCCAAACACATTTTTGATGGTGCTTTTCCCATGTAAATTCCTTGTTGATGAGACAGCAGAAAATTAAGAAATTTCATATAACTTCAGTTAGCCTCCATATTTTGCATTAAAACGTTCAGATTGTCTTAATTTACGAATATCCAACAATTTAAAACCATTTTCAGATAAAAAATCTAGAAATAAGTATTTTCCGATTTTTTTATGCAGCAGAATTTTGCATTGAAAATGTCCTATCAAAATATATTTCTCAACCGATTTTGAAAAGTAAGGTATTTTTATTTACCACTAAAAATGTCTGTTTCACTGATATACAACTTATTTAGGTATGAATTGTATTTTGTCTGAAAAGTCCAAAAAACCTTTGGCTGTAACAAGCGCCCCAAACAATAGCTTTGTTCCAAACTTTCGCGATCCTCAGGTTCGGTGCATGAGTCCGAACACTCCAAATGAATGCTCTTGAATGTGTTTAATCTGTCATACAATTTCATGTAAAGTCGTTCAACGTTTTCTTCATTGTCGTAAGAAATCATGTTTTCTTCCAACTCTCTGTATAGTTTTGTAAGTTGAGAAATCTATGCTGAACGTGAACGTTTCAGGCTAATCAAATCTTTGTTTTCCGTTGTCGCCATGGTTACGATCTCTTCAAGGTCGAATTCCTTCAAACTGGACAGCAATCGAGAATTGTTCGGGAACTTGGAACACAATGAGGAATCAAATGAGATATGGCTGGTTTCAAACATTTAATTCGTAGCGATTCTCTGCAAATGGATCTATACATAACAATTATAAATTTAAATTCAAAACATACAAAAAATATACAGAAGACGCATACGTGCATATACATATAAACAAATATTCTGAGTAGAGCGACTGTTTAAATACTGACATATGTAATACATTGTTAAGTAGGCTACAGTATGAAATTTAAATATCTATTCAAAGCTATTTTCATAACTAACTCAAGATATTTGATAAACATGTTACATGTATAAATAATCTTACCGATTTTGATCTTATCCATACGAAAATAAACATCAAGTTCCTGAATAGTTATTCAATCCCCTAACGGAAGTTTACGTCAATAACAATAACAACAATAACAAATCATGACGTCGACGTCACGCAGATTGTGAGAGTCGCGTAACTTAACGTCGGCCGTTGGCGCCATTACTACAGTTTATTTTTGACGGCGTAACTAAATTTAGAAATGTACAACGTTTCTAACAGTTGATATCATAGCAAGTGTCAAGACATTGCTGTTGATGAACTTGACAAAGGGGATGATCTGAATATGGATTACCTGTGTACATTGAACGGAGCGGAATTTGATTATTTGTTGGGAATGCATCGACTTTAAAAGGTAAGTGATTCAGATGTTAACTAAGTATTAAATGGACACAATTCACTATTCTATTGTTACATTATAGATCGACCTTATTAACTCCAAATTGTCTAAGCTATTTAATGCCGTTTTTAATATTGCCTTGTGTCCATTTAATACTTAGTTATTTCCCTGATTATATAACCGTCTAACAACCGCTTAGAGCATATTGTTGATAATATACATCGTTTCATGTTCACGCCTTTGTGCACGTCAAAAACTTATAAGTAATAGTTGTAGCATGGTCGGTGACGTTTCCTTTGATGAATGCAGAGCATTAAATCGTTTAATTTAGGGTAACTAAAGTCAGTTCTCACTAAAGATGTGATTGTTTTATATTCTTTTAAATAGTTAAGTTCATTACGATAAGTACCTTTAACTATAGTATAGGACGTGTTCCTTTAACTATATTGTGTTAAGTGGTATGTGGTAGTCAGTTCTCACTAAAGATGTGATTGTTTTATATTCTTTTAAATAGTTAAGTTCATTACGATAAGTACCTTTAACTATAGTATAGGAAGTGTACCTTTAACTATATTGTAGAAAGTGTACCTTTAACCTTATGAAAGGAAGTATACCTTTAACAGTGACCAATATATTGATATGTGTATTGAAGTGTAACATTATTTTGATTGGACAATTACAATGGCCAGTTCATAATGCTTCAATTGTATTGGTTGTATATTTTACCGCTTAAATCATGAAACTACCTTCTGGGCATTTGGAAGAAAATATTTAAAGGGAAAAGATCTAGAATGTTAAGGGTACGCATACTGTACAAAGTGGGTGGGGAATGGAAAGAATAAATCCCAACTTTTTTAAAAAAATAACTGCTTTATATAAAGTTTGAATCCTCTTATAGTTTCATTGACTATATTTTTAATGTGTTGTTTGCCAAAAAAAGTTATAGAAACTTTTAATAAAGAATATATATTACTTTTTAGACACAGACCTCAAGTACGTGAAATCACCAATTTCACTAACGTTTTGGGTGTAAGTTTTTACAGCATTACCTTCAAGAATATGATTTCAACAGTCTTTAGAAGAAAAAACAAAAGTTGACCAACAGTAAAATTAAAATAATAAGAAATGCTGTGGTCATTCCATTAAAAATAACAAAAGTTTGACAACCATATCTGACCACAAAAGTAGTGCCAAATTAAAGTATGGTGGCCAAAAGGGCCATTACTAAAATTAAATGTTACTGTATGAAAAAGCCACATTAACTGAAGCAAATGACAGACCGACGAAGAGTTATCACAATTTGTAACCTGTGAGCCTTAGGCTTTATCAGGTGACCTAAAAAAAGAGATATATATGGAAAAGTGTGCATATATTTAGTTCTTCACATTTTATTTACCTCAAACATCAACAAATTTCAATGACCCACTGTTGAAATCGTCTACGAGGTTGTCTACTTCGTAAGCTTCTTCGTCCCCAGTATACAAAACTGCATACACTGCACCGGGTGAACCATCCTTTCCTAAGTATAAAATGCGAGAAAATGTTTTTCATTCTTGATTTTTGGCCTTGGTATAAATTATACCCTAAATGTTAATAGATGTTATAACTGTCTAGAGCTTTTAAGTTTGACCAAATAATAAATTGAACTTTTTGCTGAAGTTAAAAGGAACATAGATATAGAGACAAACAATCTTTACTATTGACATTGGTTATTGCAACTTCAGGGTAGGGGGTGGTGGTGGAGGGGTGGGCGGGGGGAGGGGGGTGTAGGGCTAGTGAATGGTTATTGCAACTTCAGTGAGTGGGGAAAACAAACCCAAACAAGTGGTCAATGACCTTGAAGCTGTACCGATCAGTAGAGCTAAAAATTACATAAATTAAATAAAACCAGGCCCAAAAGGGCATGTAGACACTACTTGTTAAAATGGCTCTTATATCAAGGGTTGTCGTCACGGCGAGATAAAACAGTGAGAGAATCAATCAACATTGTTTGGCTACATTCCTTTTACAATATGAAAGTGAATTTAAAATATCATTCTGGTTTAACTGTAAATATATAACTAATCAGTGTTAGTCTTTCTTGTGAATACACCTGACAAACTTCTATGCTTTAAAGTATATTATTTATCCTTGGAATGCACTGAAATCTGTTTTATGTTTCACACAGTGACGTCATAGAAGCATTAGGTAGAGGATTTACTGATGTACATTCACACCAAAACATTCATATTGAAGAGCATGTACTAGATTCGTATAAGCAATATCAGTGTTTGCTTGATATAAGCTGTGTAGTAATTTTCATATTAGACCTGTTATAAGGCATGATCTGTTGACCATGGTAATAATACTAAGCTTAACTTTAATAACTCCAAGCACAGTTCCAGTGTACCATTCAGTTTTCTTTGTTTTCTCGTCCACACACCATTCATGTAGAACACGCCTTCCCACAAATTTCACTTGTCGTGATCTGCGGGATCTCACAGCTATCCTTTCTGAACACTAAGCAATAAATGTCAGCAGTTGTTAGCATTGTCCAATAATTTAAATAACTATAATTGCAAACTGTTTGTACCAGCATAAATCATTACTATGTAGTTGCGTTGTTGTTCTTTTCTGGTGTAAAATGTATATGCACCCATGAACTAGCAAGTTACATTGAATTTATATGTATAGTATGTATAGTGTCCCAATGTAAAAAATATAAAACATGAACCTGGAGTACAATTCAATACGGTATATTAATTTTATGTACATTTTCTTTTGTTTGCAAACAAATATTTACTCTGCTATCTAAACCGCCTTAAGGTGCATTATCATACTCTTTTTTAAAAGTTAATCAAATCAAGGAACTTAGTCGCAATGTTCATGTCATACCACATAGTGAGCATGATAACTACATCATTTCGGTTTAATATCGTGTATAATGCATTATTAAGTATATTCACATATCTAGGGTGTTTTTATTAAAGAAACTTTAAAAAAAGTACCTGTATATCACTGGTGGAGTTACTTGTTAAAGTTGATGGGATCTGTGTAGTTGGCAGATGGACAACATGAGGTGTAACAGCTGATTTAGACCGGCTTTCGTGTACGTAGTCGGTTGAAGGCTGAATCACTATGTGTGGTGTGAACTGAAAAAGTGAGATTTTATTTTTTTTAGTCTGTACCATTTTCATTTGCCAAACATATATACTGTGAGGACATAAATTGATGGTGTTGTGTTCCAGCTAGATAGAGATAAACAATGCATGTTATATATCTGCACAGACAATGTTAGTATATTATTTCATCAATTCAACATTTGTAAATGTATTGTTACATTGCATAACAGTTGTACAAGTTGTCAAGTTGTAAATGTTACTCGCATATATGTAGTAATAGTCTATGTTAACGTATATGTTACAAGTAAATAATAATTGCTTTGTTTAGTGTTTTACGTCATTTTCAACACATGCAAGGTTATATATGACGGTTGAATTTTTGTGGTGGAGGCAGACCAGCCGTTTTTCATGGGTAGAACCAGTACTGTACACCTCCCTATCTCCTTAAAAATCAACAATTCCTCGCTTACAAGTCGAGCTACCAGTGGGATTCCAACCCGCAGCGGTGAAAGGCGAAGGTTTATAATGCAACATCATTAACCATTCAGCCACAGAGACTGTAAATAATAAAATAAAATAAAGTGCATACCCAAGGTGACTTTGGCTTCCTTATCCCAGTGTATGTCCCATATCTAGGCAACGCAAGCTCAGGTAATAGGAAACTATTATAAAAGGTTTCAAGTTTCGGCAGCATCTCCATTTCCCACATCCTGGTATTTCTATAAATTCTTTGGATGTATATATCATATGGATTCATGCGACGCAACACAAAATCACACCAATTTTTTACCATTATGTTAAGCTGCCCTTGAATTTGATAGAATATTTGATGTTTTCTTTTTAGTTGTATTCCCCGTGAAGTGTTTTCTAGGCAGAAGTTGGGTACTTTTTCAATTGCCTCTTTGATGCTGTATTTATTGTTCTGGAGAAAGTTTTTGATCTCAATTAGTCCTTCTTCATTATTTTCATGCACTAAACCGTCTGTAGAGGCTGCCAGAAATGTTTTATTCTTGCATATCACTAACCCCACTTTTGAAACTTTAACATTCAACTTGTTTTCATATTCAAGAATCGTGTTTTCTTCTTGTGCCAAACCTCTGATTGTGTTCATATTTCCCTTGAACTTGGAGTACAGAATATTTTCACCAGGCTGGTTGATACATTGTTCGCTCTTCGTGACATAACCTTTCCAAAGTTTGAACTTGTCAATCGAACATGTCTTTCTTTTTTCCAGAGTTCACTATTACTTTGTTCACGCGTGTTCATTTCAATATGCTGTCTTTCCTTTTCATTTCGGTTTACTTTTTCCAGGAACTGATCACAAAGGTCTTTCAATTCATTGGTTGACACATCCTTGCTATCATCCAATGATTCACCGTATTCTAGCCTTGCCTTCTTGCTTTCCAGCTTACGCTTTCTCCTTACATTTTTGCCTACTTCACTGTTTTGGTACTTCTTTGTTGCCTTTACTTTCTGGCATTGAAATCGTGTGCCTTTGTTGAATAAGGACCCGGCTTGGCATCCCGTCACCTTCTGAAATGTCATTTTGGACCAGGCAGTGCCAAGATTTTTACGTAGTGCCCCTCCATAACATCTGGTGTTCCATGACCCCCTGCTGCACCTATTTATATATTTCACCCCCATCAAACTTAGCTCTTATCGCCATCCAGCTCTCTGCTAAGTTTGTGGTAAGGTTATCCATTAGCCTCTGAGATTTTTCCGCCAACCGATTTAATATCACACTGACATCTTTGATTATTTCCGTTACTTCACTCATGGATATATTGCTCTTTGAAGCTTGTCTAGCCTCCTCCAGCTCATTTTCACTCGGCATTTTCCAATAATCATGCTGGGAGTCAAATATAGTGTCAACAGATTCATCACCCTCTTCGTTTTCGTTTAACTTTGCATCAGAAGTTTTATTTCCATTTTTTTTACAAAAGTTTGAACAGTTCTTGTGGAATCCTAAAACATGATGAATGGAGTTCTTTATATCATGTCTCAACAGTTTAGCATTGTTCTCTTTACTTCTCATTTTGATTGCACATCTTATTGCTGTTGTTAATCTTACTCTAATAAGTTTGATTAATTTTCCTTTGCCTTTGAAATGGGGCTTTTCCTCGACTAAACGTTCCAAGTTGGACCGGACACATTTACAAGCATGATTAGCACACTCCAATTTCTGTACATGTGCTCCCCATACTGGGACCTTTTTCTGAATTTTGGCGTACACAGAGCTCACCCCATCACCAATCATCCTCATGTAACGAACACCATGAACTGACTCCGCCTCTAAAAATCCTTCCAGTATTATATCGGACTCCATTGCCTGGGAGCTTTCAGTCCAGTTTTTAAAACAGACATGGTTTTTACGCTCTGTGTTGGTACTATGGGCACGTGAGCAAATACAAAACTGCTTGTTTCTAATGCCCATATATAGCAATTTCTGTGTAACTGCGCCAAATATTACACCAACCCCACCGAAGGCATTGTATGAATGCTTGTGCGTTCGCTTTGACCATCCCCCCATCACATATAATTGTTATGGCCGGGACACCATCATGTAAATCGCCCCTTTCAAGTGCCAGTCTTCTCTCCTCAGCACCAGCCTTTAATGTTTCTTCCTTTACAACCTCTTCCCACCATGACCCAATCTCATGCTCAATTGCAGAAAACATTTTCTCTGTCATTTGCGGCGCATTCATGGTAGACAGTAACTCATTTAAATGAGATGGTCCACCTCCTGATGTCACTGATCCCCACACAGCTCTAACATTAATGTCAAAATTGCCATTAGTCTGTTTGGAACTGGTTTCGATTTGAAATTCTTTCTTACAACCATTACACCTTGCCAAAAGAATACTAAACAGTCCATTCTTTCCAATTTCTGAACATAAAGTAACTGGTTCTTTCCCTTCTCTTGCTAATTCTTGGGCCTGTGCACATAGACATGCATGCATTGTTATATCCATGACATTATCTTTTAAAAGTTCTAAATTCATAATGCGGTATCCCGTTAATGGCTGACGGTGCAAAACAAACTTCAGTGATGTCCGACCTAATCTACAAAGCTTGGAATTATTAAGTTTCACAATAGGCATTCTTCGGACAATAAATTTCGTGTAGAACTGGTAAGATCTAAATTTCCGTGGATCGGAAGCATATATTTTACCTCTTTCTTCAATTTTTATAGTCTTCTTCTTCACTTCTTTTTTTATACGTTGTAGAATTTCGTCCTGTAGGCTGTCCAAATTGTCTGCGTCTAGCATTTCTTTTCTTTTTCCTATATACTCCCATACTTAAATCCAATTATATCACTTGCAGAAAACTATTATAATTCTACTTTCACTTTTTTGTAAAATAAAACACTTTTCACTGTAATGCACTTCAAAAGAAATGAAACTATTTCATATCGAAATACTGAAAACACCGCATGTTGCGTATGACACACCTTATATGTTGAAATTATATCTGCACGCTAACCCACTGGTGCGATTTACTATGAACGTGTTTGTTTACTCGCTGTAGTACGCTTTAAAAAGCCCGATACCTACCTTATTGTAACAGATCGAGTAAATTAAACCATAACATCTATTAAAACTAACTTATGGTTACCTTTCGCAGACATACTTACACAAACTGTAACTTTTTACGCTGTTAATCTTCGAAAGTTCATTTTTTCGGGAAAGTTATTGTGGTACCGGATACGGCTATGACTTCTACCGGATGTGAATGCGCGAAAGGAACTAGTTATATTTTTATTTTGTTTTTTACCAAAAATGTAACAAAAATACACAATGTTAGTGTTATTATTTATTTATAATTAATGTATAATTAAAAACATATCACTTTAAAAAAATAGAAATCATTTAAATAAGTCGCCCTTACACCCGATAGTGCTTTGTTTTTATCCTTGTCAAGATTGCAATAGTGACTAGTCTCTATCATGCAGACACACTCAAGCTGACTGCGAGAAGTCTCGCGAGAGGTCAGGATGATCGAGACTAAATAGTTATGTCGCCCGGTGTTGCATCTGTAATGTTTTGTTTACAGAATACTATTCCTGTGCAACTACCTGGGACCAGTGTAATATACTTCACCTTTCTAATTATAGCACATTCCATTCTATTTATAGTTTGACATGTTGAGCTACATGCAGAACTGTGGTATATCTGTATATTATTGTGTGTGTAGTGAGTGAGTGAGTTATGGTGAGTTATGCTAACTAACTTGCATGAAGAACTCCACTAATTAACCTCTTTTCCCGCCTAAAATATCACTCTCTCTGGCATTCTCTCTCTGACAGTTGACAACAACAGTCTTATATGTAGCATCATAGTATATAGGTATAGAAGTATTAGGTGACTGTAAAGTCAACCTTTGGAATCAGCTATTCTGTCACTTCCAGCATACTGTTATTATTGTGAATCCTCTGGTAAGTGATCTGTGATATTGTATTATTTTAATGTATTTCTGACATGTATTAAGTCTATCGCTGGATTGTCAAAATGTCGATTTTAGTAGTTTTATATATTCTTGTACTGATTGTATATTTCTTATGTTACAGGCTCTCTTGAATGTATCAAGATAACTCGAATAAAATAATTAAGAACACCATGGTTTGTTTACTATGAACCCTGTTCGACAATGGCGACCACGACGAGACTTAATACATGAAAAAGTGTGACCGTCTCTGTTGATGGCCAACCAGAGTCGGGTGAAGATCCAGGCCAACCGTTTTTAAATTTATTAATTGGTTCTTCTAATGAAGGAGATATTGTTTTACAGGGATCGTCTGCGAAGGCACTCCTGGATACAGGATCGATGGTATCCACAGTGTCGCAGTCTTTTTATGATTCATTAGCAGATAAGCCAGAGCTCAACAGTCTAGACGCTTTGGGCTTGAATGTTTCGATTGCTGATGGGACTTCATTGAATTATAGTGGTTTTATTGAATGTAATATTTTAATCCCGTTTTTATCAGATATTTCTTTTGATGTACCTGTATTAGTGGCTCCGGATAATCATGTGAATTCATCTTGTCCTGTGATCATAGGTACAAATGTGATTCGTTTATGTAAAAATGCTACAGAGGAATTATCTGGTGTACAGGTACCATCAGAATGGAAAGTTGCGATGGACAGCATTACTTGTAAATCGTTTACAGTTTGGTCCAGCAACAAGAAGGTGATCAAGGTTGCACCTTATGAGACTATTACAGTAAATGGAATTGTCAGGCATGTTGACCACAACATTAGTAAAGTTGTCACTGAGAATTTTGATAGAGGGTCCAGTTATACAGTTTGTCCTCGAGTTGTCAAGCTTCAGCAACAAGGAAACAGTGCCAAGATCCCTGTCAAGATCTGCAACATGTCCGCAAAGACGATTACCATCCGACCCAAGTCTGACATATGCCAGGTCAAAGAGGTGAAGGTTATTGATAACCTAGCATCTGACCTTGGTAGCCTTCCATATACCAAGGGGGATCAGAAGTCACCACTGGAAGACCTAGGTGTCAAGATAGAGACAGACAACCTAACGCAGGAACAGTTGTTACGTGCCCGCCAAGTGTTAGGCAGCTGGGACCGAATCTTTTCGAAGGGAATCACAGATCTTGGCAAGACCGATCTAGTCAAACACAAGATTGTGTTAGAGAATGACCAACCCTTCAAAATACCATACAGGAGGATTCCACCGGGCATGTACGAGGAGGTTAGACAGCACATCAAAGAGATGTTGGAGGCAGGTGCCATTAGGGAGTCTGATAGCTCATTTTCTTCAAATGTGGTGTTGGTCCGGAAGAAAGATGGATCACTAAGATTCTGCTTGGATTACAGAACCCTGAATGCTCGCACCAGGAAAGATGCCTACATGCTTCCGCGTTTCGATGACACGATAGATACCTTAAATGGCGCAAAGTTTTTTTCGAAACTGGATCTCCGCAGTGGATACTGGCAGGTTGAGATGGAGGAATCCTCGAAGCCCTGTACAGCCTTTTCTGTGGGGAACCTAGGGTTCTACGAGTGTAACCGACTTAGTTTCGGACTCACAAACGCCCCAGCCACATTTCAGCGCCTTATGGAGAAATGCATGGGCGAGATGCATTTACGAGACTGTTTAATCTTTCTCGATGACATTTTAATCTTTTCAAGAACTTTTGAAGAGCATCTAACGCGTCTGGATGGAGTGTTTTCGCGCCTAGAGCAGCATGGTCTCAAACTGAAGCCTAATAAGTGTGAGTTTTTTAAGACCTCAGTTACTTACTTGGGCCATGTTGTTTCTGACAAGGGTGTAGCCACCGACCCGGAGAAAACATCAGCCATTAAAAACTGGAAACCTCCAACCAACCTAAAGGAGTTAAGACAGTGGCTTGGTTTTGCTGGTTACTACAGGCGGTTTGTGAAGAACTTTTCGCAAGTGGCACAACCCCTGAATGCCTTGCTAGAAGGACATGGCACAACCAAAGCAGCCAAGAAGACCAAAAAGAAGGCAAAGAAGGCGGAAGCGCCATGGATATGGGGAGATGCTCAGCAGCAGGCATTTGATACGCTGAAGGACAAATTGACATCACCACCAATCCTAGCATATGCTGACTACGCCCAGCCATTCATATTGCACACGGATGCCAGTGGACAAGGACTTGGCGCTGTGCTATACCAGAAGCAAGGGGCGTAGAGCGAGTGATCGCATATGCAAGTCGCGGATTACGACCAAGTGAGAAGAAATACCCAGCACATAAACTGGAGTTCTTGGCACTTAAGTGGGCAGTGACCGACAAGTTTCACAATTACTTGTACTCCAACACATTTGATGTGCTCACTGATAACAATCCCCTCACTTATGTGTTGACATCGGCAAAGCTGGATGCCACTGGGCACAGATGGGTAGCAGCATTGGCAAATTACAACTTTACTATCACTTACCGATCAGGAAAGTTGAATTCTGATGCAGATGGATTGTCCCGCATTCCACAAGTCTTCCCAGATGTTGTAAAAGCGATCTGTCACTCTGCGACTGCATCTATTCCACTAGTGGATAGTGTGTCAGAGGATAACACTCCACACCTGGCCAGTGTGGGAGTGGTTTCTTCTGAAGGCTTCAACAAAGTGGACTGGGAGAAAGAACAAAGAACGGACCCAGCAGTTTCGCGAGTGATAGACCATATAAGTAGTGGTACCCACCCCAGGGATGAGAAGTTGAGGAGGGAGACCTCGGAGGTACAGAAACTCTTGCGAGAGTGGAAACGGTTGCATTTGGTCGACAACATTCTGTACAGGACAACGTCCCTGGATGGTCAGAAGACAGAACAGCTGGTTGTGCCGCAGTCATACAGAAACCTTGCCCTCAAGGGTGTCCATGATGATGTAGGGCACCAAGGTAAGGAAAAGACCCTGTGGTTAGCCAAACAGCGGTTCTACTGGCCAGGACTAGAAAATGAGGTCAACCAAAAAGTTGAGACGTGTGGACGATGCATACGACGGAAGACACCTGTGAAGCCGATGGCAGAGCTTATACCTATTAAAACATCACATCCGATGGAGTTGGTATGCATCGACTTCCTGTCATTAGAAAGATCTAAGGGAGGCTTTGAGGTCATTCTTGTCATAACAGACCACTTCACGCGGTATGCCCAAGCCATCCCTTGCCGAAACCAAACAGCACAGACTACGGCGAAAGCACTCTATGATCACTTCTTCAGGTATTATAGCTTCCCGGAGACCCTACATAGTGATCAGGGGAAGAACTTTACCAGTAAAGTGATTCAGGAGCTTTGCAAGGTAGCGCAATTAAGAAAGACCCGTACAACGCCGTACCACCCGATGGGAAATGGGTCAGTGGAGCGCTTCAATCAAACATTGTTGAAGATGCTTGGAACCTTAGAAGAGCATCAGAAAGAAGACTGGAAGTCTTACATAGCTCCACTGGTACAAGCCTACAATGCCACAAAGAGCGACTCCACGGGATTCTCACCGCATTTCCTCATGTTTGGGTGGCACCCACGTCTTTCAGTGGATGCGTACCTGGGTACTACACCAGAGTGCGACGAAGCTGCATCAGAGCCCAAGACATATGTCAAGAAACTGAAAGACAGGTTGCAGTATGCATATGGTGTTGCAGCTGCCGAGGCAAATAAAAATGCAGCCCAGGACAAGGAGCGCTATGATAGAAAGGCCAGGGAGTCCAAACTGGAAGTTGGAGACCGGATACTAGTGCGAAATGTAGGATTGAGAGGGAAGCAGAAACTGGCGGACAAATGGGAACAGGATCCTTATTTGGTGATGTCAATACCAAATATAGACATTCCTGTATATAGAGTCCAGCGAGAGCATGGGAAAGGACCGATGCGGACACTGCACCGTAACATGTTGTTGCCTTTCACGTCTATCCCATGTGACCTCAGCCCTCTCAAGATGCCAAACCGCAAGGTTTCGACACGGACTACAAGATCCGCAGCGCATCGGACAGAATCAGATTCAGACACAGGGAGTTCTGAATCCGACACCGAGAGATATGTCATTCCGGCCAGAAGGCAAAACCCTGATGTTTCTCACCAGATTTTTTATGGGACCAACTTAGACATAACAGATGGGAGTCAACCAGGTGATGGTGCAAACCTCCACCATAGCAGTGTTGGATCGCCTGCTGATGTCGATGGTCATGACAGTGCAAGTCAGACACACCGTTTAGGTACTTTTGACGTTAGCCAACCAGTAGATGATAGTCAACCCAACGCTAGTCAGTCAGAACCAACGGGTGTTATGGATATATCCCGAGAATCCACCGGAGTTGGAACTCCAATTTCGAGACGTTCAGTTCGGTTTCGAAAACCACCAGATCGTTTCGGCCAGTGGTTGTTTCCACAGATTGTCAAGTCAAATAATGTTTACTATGTATAATTATTGAAAATGTTTTTCAGTATAAGTGTAGACAGACAGTGGAGAAAATTGTATGAATAATTGTATTTGCATTTATTTCAGCGGTTAATCATCATATTGTAAAATATTGAATTTCAGATTATATATCCAGTTGCCGGTCATATATGTATATCCAGTGCTGAAATCTGACATATTCATAATAGCTTAAATTAATTGCTGAAGATATTGTTTGTAAAGACGATATTAAATGGTATAGGTTTGCAGGGAATTAATGCAAACTATTTTGTTGCAGATGGAATTCTTTTCTTATTTTAATTTTATTTCATGACTTTGTTTTTACATTTTATTCACTCCAGATGGAAAAACAATTAGTAAATGTCCGGAGAACATTTTGCCAAAGCGGGGGAATATGTCGCCCGGTGTTGCATCTGTAATGTTTTGTTTACAGAATACTATTCCTGTGCAACTACCTGGGACCAGTGTAATATACTTCACCTTTCTAATTATAGCACATTCCATTCTATTTATAGTTTGACATGTTGAGCTACATGCAGAACTGTGGTATATCTGTATATTATTGTGTGTGTAGTGAGTGAGTGAGTTATGGTGAGTTATGCTAACTAACTTGCATGAAGAACTCCACTAATTAACCTCTTTTCCCGCCTAAAATATCACTCTCTCTGGCATTCTCTCTCTGACAGTTGACAACAACAGTCTTATATGTAGCATCATAGTATATAGGTATAGAAGTATTAGGTGACTGTAAAGTCAACCTTTGGAATCAGCTATTCTGTCACTTCCAGCATACTGTTATTATTGTGAATCCTCTGGTAAGTGATCTGTGATATTGTATTATTTTAATGTATTTCTGACATGTATTAAGTCTATCGCTGGATTGTCAAAATGTCGATTTTAGTAGTTTTATATATTCTTGTACTGATTGTATATTTCTTATGTTACAGGCTCTCTTGAATGTATCAAGAGAACTCGAATAAAATAATTAAGAACACCATGGTTTGTTTACTATGAACCCTGTTCGACAGTGACATGAATCCGAGATGCGCACATTTTATGCGGAATAATTTCAATGCAGTTATTCGGTTCAGTGAATGAAGCAGCGTGAATCAGGACTGTCATGAAGTACATTTTATGATACTTTACAGGTGATCAAAGTTTTTTTTTTTGCACAATACCCATGAAGTTTTAATCTTAACTAAACGGTTTAGTAAAGTTGTGACCTATCGGCATCGAGATTTCGTTAAACATAACTTTACACTGCGTTCAATGTTTGTTTACATTTTTTATGAATGAAAAAAATGGATGCTAAATGGATGTACGAAATTTAACAACACCACCACACTTATTTACGAATTACTAAGGATGTAGGTGGAGTTAAGCTAAAAAGCTCTAAAAGATTCTTGGAAACTGTCATATCTGTATAATAACATTTCACAAGTGCATACAATATGTACGGTTAAGTAGATTGGACGCATGTTCAAATCCCTATTGTTTTTTTAATTTATTATGCAATTAGTAAATAATTTTAATTTGTAATGCTTTTAAGTTACTCTCACGTTAAACATTTAAAACAAAATATGAGCTTTGCTTAAAGAGAATCTTTATTAAAAGAAAACAATCCTAAATTGCTTTTAACCACCCCACACCCACTTTGTAAAGTATGCGTACCCTTAAAATGGAGTTTTCTCAAATTGTATAATTCAAATTGGACACTTGTAAAGCCAGTTAAATAAGTTAATATAATCAGTAATTATTAAAGTATAGAGTGTAAATTAAGGAAGGAGGAATTTGGTGGTTATCGATTGATTTATGTGATAAATGTGGAAACATGAAGAAGTGTTTTTGTCTGTAACTACGGGTCCCTACAAGCCTCTATTACATAATGGCGCCCAGCAAAAGGAAGAATCCTATACCTCGATCTACATAAAGAAGATCAGATTGTTGTAGCCGAAGGAGCCGATTATACAAGTGTTTCGTGTGATGAGAAGGTACTATTTTATTAATTTCCATTTGAGGAAAGTGAAGTGACCAACAGTGTGTGTGACCAACAGTGTGTAACTTTAGTGTAGCTATGTACAGTGACCATGTACTTGCAGCAATGAGTGACCAGTGAGTAGACAGAGTGCAGAGCAGTGATTCGGAACGCATATACAATGGAGGAACTGACCTACATCTCACCTGACACTAATTACCTGGAAATTACCTGGACATATACTGTATAAGATGTGGTGTATCAACATAGTGATAATATTGAGTTACTGAGTGAGTCAAGTATTTGTGTGAGTGAAACAAATGTGTTAACATATTTGCAGGTTGATCGAATTGTAGACTTGTGTTTTGCAGCTGTCATCCAGATTATTAGAAACGTTAAATCAGATTATTCATTAAGGGATAGTTCTGTTCTTTAGTTTACACTCTGTAAATGTAATAGCAAAGTTTACATTATAGAGATATATTTTGAATTTTCTTTTTATTAAAAATTAATTTTGAAATTGTTCTTTATTTTTTTATTTTTTTTTTATTTTTTTTTTTTGATTAAAATTATTTGAAATTTGACTTTACAATTTTTTTTTAATATTCATTTTTTTGTGCTCGGTCCAAGGAGAGTTAAGAGGTTACTTAGTTAATTATTGGTTTAAATCAATTATTTTTGGGAAGTTTAGGAGATTAGATAGAATACGCTTAGAAGGTAAAGCTATAATAGTTGAATTAGTGACGGCGTAAAAGATCGTCTACTAAATAGTTGAAATAGGGTTGTTGTTTATTGTGTTTAATATTCCAGTGAGATAAGATAAACACGATTGCGATTTAATAATTGAAATTCATTTTGCAGCTAGATTATATTCGGTTGATAGCATTGCAGAAGTACAGATAGATTAGCAGCCCAGCAGTGTGTTAGCAGTAATTAGTTATTGTTATATTGTGAGTTTACAGTGAATTACTTCCCTTTACAGTTATAATTGGAATTAACTCCCTTTTGTGATATAGAATATGTGGATATTTTAATTACAGCTTTGTAGATTATGATTTAGACTTTGTCATTTTATATTATTTTGATATTGTATGCATTTGATATTGTTTAAAAATGTCGACTGAATTTTCAGCAGAGGAAAATAGCCAATTTGGTTAAAGCTTTTAAGGAGTTGGGTTTGAAACCTAAATCAGACACGAAAGAGGACTTGTCTAATTGGATCAAAGAAACTGTAGCATCAGGTGCAGTGGGCGAAGTTAAACCAGTTATTTCTCCGCCATCAGTGGTTATACAGAAGCATGTGCAACCACCAAGATTAATTTCTTTTTCAGACATTTCCACTTATGAAACCTGGAAATATGAATTGAATTGTCTTCTTTCAGAAAAAGAACATTCTGTTGATTCAATCAAACAGGCAATTAGAAGGTCAGTCAAAGGAGATGCAGCGAAAATCTTAAGGAATTTAGGACAAGATGCTGACATTGCAGAAATACAGAAGAAATATGAGTCAGCTTATGGATCTGTTGATCAAGGCACAGATATATTAGCCAAATGTTTCAGTATGACACAGGGTAAAGATTATGTTGCCGCGTTTGCTACCAACCTGGAAGATACAATGCAGCATGCGGTAGAGAACAATGTTGTTAAACCATCGGACAGTAACAAGTTGTTATGTTCTCAATTATTTGCAGGATTGAACTCGCATATGAAAGATGTGTGTGCATTTATGAAAAACGCTTACACAGATTTTGATTCTTTTAGATTCGATTTGAGAAAGATGGAACAGGAGCACAAGGCTACTTCATTTACAAGTAAAGCGCAACAGGTTGGAAAAGAGCCGATAGGTGATGTGCATCAAGCAACAATTAAACAATTGGAAGCAGAGGTGAATGACTTGAAAACTAAACATTATGCTTCTAATGATAATTATTTTCAAGATCATCGCCCGAAACAGTTTCAGCAGCAGCAGCAGCAACCGCCACTGCAGCAGCAGTATGATGGCAGTAAACAACAACAACAAAGGAAAGTTGTTTGTTGGCGATGCGGACAGGAAGGGCATATAAAACTTGGTTGTCGTGCAAATTTGGATCATTCTAGGAAACATGATGCCTATTTAAACTGCAACAAGTCTATGTGGAGGGGCAAATAGACTTCACTACATTCAGCCCCAATAGTCAAATTAATGCTAAATTAAATAAAATTTCTATTCCAGATGGTTTAGTTGGTCAGTCAAATGACACCTTAGTTTCTATAAATGGACATGAAATTTCAGCACTGTTAGATACAGGTGCTAGTATTAGTTCCCTTTCAGAATCGTTTTATAACCAACACCTGAGTGACATAGAGATGCAGAGATTAGACCACGTGGTATCTATAGAATGTGTCAATGGCAATTCTATGCCATATAAAGGATACATAATTGTTAACATTTCCATTGCAGCATTGGATCCTAGCAAGGAAAGGGAATGTTTAATGTTTGTTTTAGAGGATGTGGAAGCCGGTGATACAACTGTTATAATAGGAACAAACGTTTTACAGGGTTTTATGCAGGATTACAAGGACAGTTACGGTGATCAATTTTTACAGAAAGCGCCATTACAGGTTCCTTTATATGTAGCTTTTAGAAGTATGGTGATTAGTAGCAAGGAGCTCGAGAGGAACAAGAATACATTAGGAATTGTCAAGTGTGCCGAAAGAAAGAAAGTTACTCTTCCACCAAATAGTTCAATTATTGTTGCAGGAACCATTGACAAAGAGATTCCGCATTCAAATACATGTGCTATGCTTACATAATCAAAACTTAGCAATTTGCCAGAGGATATAGATATTGAACCGACTTTGATTTCTTACAGTTACAAGAAAACCGGATATGTTGAAGTTCATATATCTAATATTACAACCAGAACAGTTACCATTCAACCACAAGAAATACTTTGTGAGATTCAACCCGTTTCTGTTACAGGCTTAGATCAACATGCAGCAACAGAACAGACAGATGAAATACAGTCATTACTTGATCAAATTCACATTGGTTCTGAGGGTTTAAATAAAGAACAACATGGTCAATTAGAAAACCTTATCCTTTCTTTCAGTGATATATTTTCAACAAGCGACACAGACATTGGACTGAATGCTTCAGTTAAACATAGAATAGATTTAGAAAATGAAATTCCCTTTAAACAGAGACACAGATTTATACCACCGTCGGCTTACGAGGAAGTTCGTAATAATTTACAGCAACTTTCAGATGCAGGAGTGATAAGAAAGTCACATTCACCATGGAGTTCCAACATTGTTTTAATTAGGAAGAAGTCTGGTGAAATACGTATGTGTGTCGATTATAGGCAGTTAAACCAAAGAACTATAAAAGACTCCTACGCACTTCCCAGAATTGAAGAAATATTGTATGCACTTTCAGGAAATAAATATTTTACTGTTTTAGATATGAAGAGCGGGTGCCATCAGGTAGAAGTACTTGAAAGTCATAAGGAAAGGACTGCTTTTACAGTTGGCCCACTTGGTTTTTGGGAGTTCAACCGGCTACCTTTCGGTTTGTCCAATAGTCCAGCGACCTACCAAAGGCTGATGGACAGTTGTTTAGGAGATTTGCACTTAAGCATTTGTTTTATATTTTTAGATGATTTGATAATATTTAGCAAAACATATGCTGAGCACCTAGAGAGAATAGCACAAGTGTTGTCAAGATTAAGAGAACTCAATTTTAAATTATCTCCTAAGAAATGTTATTTCTTACAGGAAAAAGTCACATATGTAGGTCATGTTGTTTCAGAACAAGGGATTGAACCAGATCCAGGAAAGATTGACAAAGTCAAGAACTGGCCAACACCCAAAACACCAGAAGATATCCGTAAATTTATAGGCTTTGCAGGCTATTATAGAAAATTTGTTAAGAACTTTGCACAAAATTCCAAACCTCTTACAGATATCATGCCAACCACTGCAAAGAAGCAGAAAAAGGAACAAAAGAGAGAAAAACAGAAGAACCCAACACAAAGAGTATGGAAATGGGGTCCAGAAGAACAAACATCTTTAATACACTAAAAGATTGTTTAGTATCTTTTCCTATTTTAGGATTTGCAGATTTTTCTCTTCCCTTTGAACTACATACAGATGCCTCTAGTAAAGGTTTAGGTGCACTTTTATATCAAGTACAGGACGGACAGAAAAGAGAAATCAGTTATGCAAGCAGAGGGCTGACGAAGAGTGAAAATAATTATTCTGGCCATAAACTTGAATTTGTATGCTTGAAATGGTCGGTAACAGAAAAATACAGTGATTATTTACAGGGCAGCCAGAAATTTCTTGTATTAACGGACAACAACACCTTAACATACATTTTATCAACAGCGAAACTGGATGCAACAGGTCATAGATGGGCAGCCTCTCTAGCAAATTTTGATTTTGAGATTAAATATCGCCCAGGAAAGAACAATCAAGATGCAGATGCACTTAGCAGGTTGCCTACAGAAACTATTGATGAATCAACAGTTAATGCAATATATAATAGCATTGATGTAGATCCGTATATTTTCAATCTAGCTGTAGGTACAGAGATTCCCGATGATGACGAGACAGATGGAGTAATAGGATATACGGACAGAGATTGGGGACGAATCCAAGGAAGTGATCCTATCCTTAAAACTTGGATTCAAGCTGTGAAAGACAGCAGGAAACCATCCAGAGAGAGTATTCCCACTAGCAAGACGAATATTGGCTTCCTTAAAGCATTTGACCATTAAATGCTAATACGTTCGGTTCTTTACAGAAAAATTAACATCAGTGGGGAGGACAGGTTACAACTTGTTATACCAGAAACTTTTATTTCTAAAGTTTTAACAGGTTTACATGATGAAGTCGGACACCCAGGACGTGACAGAACATTATCGTTAGTTAAGGACAGATTGTATTGGCCCGGTATGACCAGTGATGTAGAGAAGTGGATCTCTAAGTGTGGACGGTGCATTAGGCGAAAGAAACAACCAACAAGAGCACCTCTCGTCAATATTACTTCTATGCAACCTTTGCAACTTGTTTCTATGGATTTTTTAACACTTGAAAAATCATTAGGAGGTTTTCAACATATTTTAGTTATAACAGATCATTTTACTAGGTATACAATGGCAGTCCCAACCAAGAATATGACAGCCAGAACAACAGTAGAAGCATTTTTTAACAATTTTGTGGTTTATTTAGGTTTACCAAAGCGAATTCACTCGGACCAGGGAGCCAATTTTGAAAGCAAATTAATAAAAGAACTATGTTTAATTTCAGGGATGACAAAGTCACGAACTACAAGTTACCATGCAATGGGCAATGGAATGACTGAAAAAATGAATAGAACTTTATTAGATATGTTAGGTACCATTGAGCCATCAAAGAAGAAAGACTGGAAGAGTCATCTAGGTCCTATTGTACATGCCTATAACAATACTAGACATTCTTCCACAGGTTTTACACCATTCTATTTAATGTTTGGCAGAGAGGCAAGACTCCCAATTGACTTGGCATTTGGTATTGAACAGAATCAAAGACAGTTACCTAAATCCAAATATGTTCAAGATTTAAGAGACAGGTTGAAGAAGGCTTACCAACTGGCATCAGAAGCAGCCAACAAAGCACGAGCTAATCAAAAGAAGTATTATGATATCAATACTAAAAATTCTAATATTATAGTAGGTGACAGAGTTTTAGTTAAGATTGTAGCTTTTGATGGCAAACACAAGTTAGAGAACAAGTGGGAAGAAGACTACATAGTCTTGAAACAGCGAAATCCGGATATTCCAGTGTATGTGGTACAGAAAGAATCAGGCGAAGGAAAGAAAAGAACCCTACACAGGAATCTTTTACTTCCAATTGGATCTATTTCAGATACAGTAGTTGTTGAAAACAGAGAAAAAAAGAAGGCAGTCAACACAAGCAAGACCAATATCAACAATTGTTCCAGATTCTGATTCATCAGATTCTGAAAGTAACAATTATTTTTCAGTGATTGCAGCAGATTCTGATATAGAAAACAATATCGGAGATGATGATGATCTCATATCTGTTGTAGGTGAAACAGATTCAGAGCATGAAGGTGACGACTCGACTGTTTCTGAATCTGATGTTTCCATTTCTTCTAGTGAGGACGCTCATGACCCAAATTTAGGTGGGTTAGAAGAGGTTGGAGAACATGTTGTAGAAGACGATGCTGAAATTGAAAGTGTTGATGAAGCAGTGGAATTCGACGAGGAGAATCATGCAGATGATGAGGAGGATGTGGGAATTAACGAACCAGTTATTCCCATTGAACTTATTAATCATGATAATTTATTTCAGGATAATCCCCTGGAAGAACCAGTAGAAAGACCAATACCAGTACCAAGGAGATCCGTCAGAGAGAGGAAACCACCAGAATGGTTTAGAACGGGAGAATTTTTATTTTCTTGCCAGGCAAAGAAACCTATCTGGATGGTTAAAACCGAATATATTTTATCTATTTCTCATTTGTTACAGGATTTACCACAGCACATCTCACAGGCAATAGTGTCCTGTATAGTTGACACCAATGTCTAGGAAGACATTCTTTTCGTGGAGGGGAGTATGTGGTAGTCAGTTCTCACTAAAGATGTGATTGTTTTATATTCTTTTAAATAGTTAAGTTCATTACGATAAGTACCTTTAACTATAGTACAGGAAGTGTACCTTTAACTATATTGTAGAAAGTGTATCTTTAACCTTATGGAAGGAAGTATACCTTTAACTGTATTATGGAAGTATACCTTTAACAGTGACCAATATATTGATATGTGTATTGAAGTGTAACATTATTTTGATTGGAAAATTACAATGGCCAGTTCATAATGCTTCAATTTTATTGGTTGTATATTTTACCGCCTAAGTCATGAAACTACCTTCTGGGCAGTTGGAAGAAAATATTTAAAGGGAAAAGATCTAGAATGTTAAAATGGAGTTTTCTCAAATTGTATAATTCAAATTGGACACTTGTAAAGCCAGTTAAATAAGTTAATATAATCAGTAATTATTAAAGTATAGAGTGTAAATTAAGGAAGTAGGAATTTGGTGGTTATCGATTGATTTATGTGATAAATGTGGAAACATGAAGAAGTGTTTTTGTCTGTAACTACGGGTCCCTACAAGCCCGTTGGGCGCCATTATGTAATAGAGGCTTGTATACTATAGTTAAAGGTACTTATCGTAATGAACTTAACTATTTAAAAGAATATAAAACAATCACATCTTTAGTGAGAACTGACTACCACAAAGGGGCGTGGCGAAACCGTACTACAACTACCGGATATTGGAATTTAGAGTACGGTCACTATGACGTCACAGTGTTACTAAGTATACCATGCTACAAAAAAAGATAGAGTCTGTCTCAGCTCGTTGGTTATTTAAACACCTCTATGGTCTACGCCCACCTCGGTGTTTAAATAAGCCAACTCGCTGAGACCAGACTCTATCTCGGTGTTTAAATAAGCCAACACGCTGAGACCAGACTCTATCTATTACATAGAGTCTGGTCTCAGCGAGTTGGCTTATTTAAAAACCGAGATGGGCGTAGCCCATCGAGGTGTTTAAATAACCAACGAGCTTACATAAAGTCTGGTCTCAGCGAGTTGGCTTATTTAAACACCGAGGTGGGCGTAGCCCATCGAGGTGTTTAAATAATCAACGAGCTGAGACAGACTCTATCTTTTTTGTAGTATGGTGTACTTAGTAACACAGTGACGTCATAGTGACCGTACTCTAAATTCCAATATCCAGTAGTTGTAGTACGGCATATCCACGCCCCTTTAGTTATCCTAAATTAAACGATTTAATGCTCTGCATTCATCAAAGGAAATGTCACCGACCATGCTACAAGACTAAATATTTATTGCGGAAAATAAGTGACGTGCTAAACGCGACTGATGTAATCATGTGTCCCTTTAATAAATCAGTATTTACGTCATTAATAAGAAAACAATAGCTTATGCATTTAGTTTAATACTAATTACATCAATTCCCAGTGTAATGGTAAGAATATTTACTTCTGTCAGGCTGCCAGTTCCAAAAGCTTCCTGCAATTGAAGACAGCAGTTGTGAGGAAGTCAATGTTTAAAGCCGTGTTTAGTGTCACCGCAGCAACATCGGAATACACGGAGATTGATGCTGTTGCAGCGGAGGCTATGGATTGTTTTGTTCATGCCTGCATGGGTAATCCCAGAAGAACGACTGGGGACGGGGATTGTTTATTTAATGCGGTCTCTATCCAGTTGTGTGGTAATGAGTCCATGGCTCCAAGATTACGTTATCACACATGTTTAAATTTGGTGAAAAATATGGAAGTTTATATGACGCACCCGTTGCGGCGTAGACTTCAAGTACTTTCACCAAGTTATGAGGCAGCATGCTTTGACTCTGCCAAATTTGGCGCTTTTTCGTCCTCATGGACAATAGTCGCCGTTGCTGACGTTGTGAACAGGCCAATTAGGGTCATGTACCCGTCAGCAAATGGCAAGAGTGATCTTGCATATCAGACATTAAACACTTGTTTTATGCCTACTGGTGAGTGCACTGACACCACCATATCTATTAGTGAGCGCACTGACACCACCATATCCATTTTGTGGTATGGGATGGGGACAATTCCCACTCCGTGGGATTGGTATGTTGTAAATCACTTCGCGGCAGTGACTGATGTAGTACCCATCGTTGATGGTAACTCAATTTCAAAACTGCCCGCTAAGCCGTCTCAAAAAGGTTATGCACAAGCCCTGAGTAGTGAAAAGTCTGTGTCAAAGGTTGAAATGAACAAGTATTCAGTACCCTTCTTTGATGGTGACACAATTTCAAAACTGTCCGTCAATTCAAACTCTTCTGTGTCAAAAGTTGAAATAATTGACAACTATTCAGAAAATAACACAGAAGATCTCTCTTTTTTTACACCTGATGACAAAAAAAAAAAAAGATGTATCTTTCCCAGCAGAGTCTGACTGTACAACTACCGTCGGCAATAATACATCCTTGTCGTCAATAGAAAAATCATTGTCAGGGGGAGCATGTTGTTCATATGTTTCATGTTTTAATGTTCTGTTCTGTATTATGTTTTTTGTTAAAAATATCATATCAAAAACATTTGTTTCCTGTCATAATGTTTTGTAGTATGTATTATGTTATCAATGTCATTTGTATTATTATCATTTGCCATCCTTCCTGTCGCTCGGTATAAGACTGGTGACCGGTGTAAATCACAGGCAACCAGGGCTTTGCTCCATGGGTACTGGGTAACTGCCAGGAAGCATGTTTTTTGTTAAAAATATCAAATATGTTTCATGTTATAATGTTTTGTAATAATTATTCCATGTTGGCATGTTAGCTGTTGTTAAAGTTCGTCTTGTCCATGTGCACTGTAAAAGAATAATATATATATCATTTTCGTAAAACAATCGTAAAAAGCACCATAAAAGATGTGTCAATATTCCACATAAAAGAAGTGCAACCAAAGCACCATAAAATATGAATAAATGACACCATTAGAAAGATGTGCTAAACTGGTTAGTAAATGGGTGGTATAGATGTAAATAAATAATTTCAATTTATACCACCAAGTCCTAGTTACACCTCCTCGATGGTACTAACCGGAAACAACATAATTTTTATTTGTTACACTCAAATAAAAGATATGTTGGCTGACGTAACAGGGCGCATTTTAGTATTACAAAAGTCTATTTCGGTAATCAGAAGATTTAGATAATAAATAGTGTATAAACAAGTCTATTACGGTAATTATCTGGTGTATTCCGGTATATTTCGCTAATACATGTTTTATAACATAGTCTATTTCGGTCATTCTCAGCTCATATTACGGTATCTTTCGATGATTAATGTCGCAAAAAAACATATTCATTAATATATTAATTAATTAACTATACATTTACGCCAATTTAGATCATAAATAGTGTATTCCGGTAATTAAAAAGTCGATTCCGCTAATTCTATGGTGTATTCCGGTAATTCCGGTATATTCCGGTAAATAGGTGGATTCCGGTAATTCTATGCACCCCTTGTTGGAATGTGTAGACTGTGAGCTTATGCGTCAAATGTACTACAATGTTAATACTATGAAAGAATTATTTGATACTATAGATTTTAGTCTTGTTTTAGATTTCCTAAAATAAATCAGACTATATAAATCATTATAATGTGTTCTTATATATATTTACTTGTTTATATACACGTTGACGGGCATTTGTTGATTTACATCACAGACCTAATAACAATTATAAATATGTCTGTGTTTACATACATAGTTTATATTACTACCATTTCATCCCTTATTTATTAATAGTTTTATCTTTCTATATTTAAATTAATTTTTAATTACTACTTAATTTCTTCATCTTTCGTTGGTTTTTGCGCACAATATGACCTATTTATGTGTCGACTGGCCGTAAAACACCATTCATTCAAAACATTTTCGAATTGATTGTTCCCAAACTTTATATATGCATATATTCATCACCTTCAGTGATTGTTCTTGTTAAGCTTCTGACCATCGGATGCAAATCAAGACAAAATGTGACGTGACGGGACAGGACTGTTACCCTCATGTATATAATGCTATATAAGTGTACAAGTTATTTCTGTTAATAGCACATATATAAATAGTTGGGGTGTTTACTACGGCGAGGAGATACTCTGGAAGGCTTAACCTGAAAGGGCTCACTGGGGGGACGTTAAACCTTCGAACTACACACACACTACTGTGTACTATTTTTAGGCCAGACTTCTAGTAATTTCTAGATTATTGTTTACATCATGTGATACATCATATGACTGTTAAGGTTATTATACCCCACTAAACAAAGTTTAGGGAGGTATGCTGGTTTCACCCTGTCCGTCTATCCGTCTGTCTGTAGACGCAACCTGGTCTGCTCCACAACTCCTCTACCCCTGAAGCAATTCTCATAAAACTTCATGGGTGGACTGCCTTTGATCAGAGGATGACCCCTATTGATTTTGAGGTCAGAAGGTCAAAGGTCACTGTGACCTGATAATGAAAAACCTTGTCCTCTTCCTCTGAAGCAAATCTCATGAAGCTTTATAGGTGAACTGCCTGTGGTGAGAGCATGACCCCTATTGATTTTGAGGTCAGTAGGTCAAAGGTCAAGGTCACCGGGCCATGATAATGAAAAACTTTGTCCGCTCCATAACTCCTCTCCCCCTGAAGCAAATCTCATGAAACTTAATAGGTGGACTGCTTGTGGTGAGAAAATGACCCTTATTAATTTTGAGATCAGTAGGTCAAAGGTCAAGGTCACCGGCATCCAATAATTAAAACCTTGTCCGCTCCGTAACATCTGTCCCTCTGAAGCAAATGCAGTTTGTATGGGGTGGGTATACTGGATTCGGCTTGTCCGTCCATCCGTCTGTCTGTCCGTAGACGTAATGTTGTCCGATCAATAACTTTTGTTAGGAATGAGGTATTGTGAAGAAACTTGCAGGGAAGATAGCTTATAAGGAAATGAAGCTTGGCGTGGCAGTTTGTGTCACTGGGGTCAAGGTCCCTGTTACTAAAATAGCGGTTTCCGCTCAATAACTTTTGTTAGGAATGAGATATTGCGATGAAACGTGCAGGGTATGTAGATTATATGGAATGGAAGCTTGGGATTGCATTTGGGGTCACATGGGTCAAGGTCACTGTTACTAAAAATAGAAAAACGGTTTCCGCTCAATAACTTAAGGAATGAGATATTAGAATGAAACTTGCAGTGTAGGTAGCTTATATCAAAAGAAAGTTTGGGATTGCATTTGGGGTTGCTGGGGTCAACATCAAGGTCATTGTTACTAACAAGAACTCCGCGGATTCACATGTCTCGCTTAACGGGGGCGGGAATTAAAAATAAAAGATACATCATGCTTAAATTAAAGTTTGTAAACATTTTAATAACTAAAAACAATGGAGTTTACCGTTTGCTGAGATGAAATAAATCAGTTCAAAAAAGTAGGTCAAGGTCATAGATGAAATCCATGCGTCCAAAAAGATGCACTACCCAAGACACAACTATGTCAAAATAGAATGTATTTTCTTCCAAAGATTAAGCTATAAATTAGGTTTAAAGCATCTAGTGCATAATTATAGTTCATGAGAAAGTGATGTAAATGTAACAATGAAAGTTATCTGCCCTTTGCTTGGATGGTGAAGGGCACATCCACATTTGCTTTTTGACACGTTGTAGATAGAGTATGGTCTCATTGAGTTGATTAATTTTAACATCGAGATGGGCAGATGGGCATAGCCCATCGAGGTGTTTAAATTAACCAATGAGATGGAACCATACTCTATTTGTTTTGTAGGATGTCCATTTCATTCCATTCCCTGCCGTACTCTAACTTCCATTAACCGGTAATTGTAGTACACCATTTATTCTGACAGGTGTTATTTTCACTTAAACGATTTATACCTGTGCTATTACAGAGGGAATTTTCAGTGACCACGTTACAAAGTGATATAAACAGTGTACACTACAGAATACACAGAATGACATGTGAATCAAATGCATACACAGTAAATGAGGACTGTAAAGAAAGAAAAGATTTGTTAGTAAGGCAAATATAAGCTACATACGCAGCAAGTTTCGTTGATATATCTCATTCCTAAGTTAAGTAATTGAGCGGAAATGTTTTTTTTAAATATTTTTAGTAACAGTGACCTTGACACCAGTGACAGCCAAATGCAATCCCAAGCTTCCTTTTCATATAAGGTACCTACACAGCAAGTTTCGTTCCAACATCTCATCCCAACTAAAGTTATTGAGCGGAGACCGTTTTATTATCTTTTAGTAACAATGACCTTGTCCCCAGTGACTCCAAATGCAATCCCAAACTTCCTTTTGATATAAGCTACCTACACAGCATATCTCATTCCTTAAGTTAATGAGCGGAGACCGTTTTACTATTGTTTAGTAACAATGACCTTGTCTCCAGTGACTCCAAATGCAATCCCAAACTTCCTTTTGATATAAGCTACCTACACAGCATATCTCATTCCTTAAGTTAATGAGCGGAGACCGTTTTACTATTGTTTAGTAACAATGACCTTGTCCCCAGTGACTCCAAATGCAATCCCTAACTTTCTTTTGATATAAGTTACCTACACAGCAAGTTTCATTCTAATATCTCATTCCTTAAGTTAATGAGCGGAAACCGTTTTTTCTATTTTTAGTAATAGCTGCAAATCATCTATCAAATGGCTAAAGAACAGCTATTTGATAGATGATTTGCAGCTAAGAAAATTGAGCGCAATCATGAAACATTGAGGCAACTTATTTTTTAATTGAAGAGTTCAAAAGGTGTATTAACAATGATGTTAAAACCTATTTGGATGAGCAAAAGGCTGAAACCCTCGAAGATGCTGCTCGCTTGGCTGGCGATAATTCATTAACTCACAAGGTCTCTTTTATTCCCAAATCAACAGCCCTCAGCAGCATTCTTTATTTAAGAAACCCTCTCACGCGTACGACTGTACTTCTAAATCTCAGTCTAGTACTTTCAGTACTAGAACTTCAAAACATCAAGCATCTAATAAAAGTACTGAACTAAAATCTTCAAGTTACTCTAATTATTGCAAAAAGAAAGGTCACCTTATTTCTGATTGCTTAATTTAAAGGCACAACAACAAAAAGAAGGTGTAAAACCTGCTGGTCTCACCTCTAGAAAGTCTAAACCCCAGTCTTGAGTTGGAAACAATGCAATTGTTGAGGTCACAAAACCCCAATCTGATTCCATTATGGAGACTTATGAACCATTCATGTCTGAAGGTTCTATATCACTAATTGGCGATTCGACCAAGCCTATCCCTATTAAGATTTTGCGAGACACAGAAGCTTCTCAATCATTATTATTAGCAGATACCCTGCTGTTTGCTGAGAAGACTTATTCTGGTACTAATTTACTTATTCAAGGGGTAGAGAGCTGTTTTAATAGAAGACAGGCATCAATCAGAGCGGAGTAACCCGTCAGCGAGGCTTGAATAAATGTATGTTGATACACAAACTGTCAGGGTTACTAGAAAGACCGGAATACACAGAATCACCGGAATACACCGGAATACACCGGAATACATATAATAAAGGCATTATTTATGTAATTAATGGATAATAAATGATTATTTTACATATATTACTATCGGCTTCAAAAGATAAATCTTTTAAATCTCACAAATTCATACAACTATCCATTGATTTGGGAACTGAATCGGAAATCTTTGGCGATTCTGTTGTCGACGTACTATGTGTAATGATATCAGCATGCGACATGTTGTTTAAATCTGATAACTTCATCGAAGTAGACAATTCAGCTGCATCAGAGAACTGATCAAGTGTGTTTTGTTCTAACAAATTGCTATCTGATGTGACTGCTTTAGATTTATATTACATTTTAAAACAAACATTATTTGTTACTGAATAATAAAGACTATGAATTAATGATTTATACAATATAAGCTATTTAATACATTGAACATTAATTGTTGACAAAATATTATTTTTGATGTTATACGTGTATATTCTACACAATATGTGTCATACTGTTTACGTTTATTTCTGATCATAATGATGCAGTATCAATCAGCGGCCTCAATCAGCTTTAATAAAAACACTAAATGTTTGTACAAGAATAAATTCATTTATTTCAATGACTGTGCATTATGATGTTTCCTTTCAAGGGAGATAAGTATGTAGTTTTGCTATAGGTGTATGACTAGTGTGCATATATATAAGCCCCAAGCACATACATCACTCTTCTGTGTGGATATAGTAATATAGTAATATTTAAATCATAAATAATCAATTATTATCCATTAATGACATAAATAATGCCTTTATTACGTGTATTCCGGTGTATTCCGGTGTATTCCGGTGATTCGGTGTATTCCGGTCTTTCTAGTAACCGAACTGTCATCTCTGATTAATCAGATTAATATTTTAGATATGACACAGATGTAGTTACCTTAATGTATCTACGTATTTTCATGTTTAGTAAAGTCACAAACCAGCTAAACTTGCAAATATTAGGCTCGCTGTTGTAAGATAATTATTCCCTGCCGAAGTCTTAGGGATATCAATTTGGCGTTGTCCGTCCATCCTTTCGTCCGGAGCCATATCTTCATAACTGCAAGTTGGATTTTCATTACACTTGGTAATAATGGTTATCCTGATAGTGGGATGAGACGCGGCTATTTTTTTCCGAAATCGCCCCAGGAATGCCGTAGTTATTGCCCTTTAATTGATAAAAATTGCTTAATTCTGCCCGTCCACAGCCATATCTTGAGAACCGCTTGTTTGATTTTCATTAAACTTCATTATCATGTTTATCCCAATAGTGGGATGTGACGCGGCAAATTTATTTCGGAATCATCCTAGTAACGCCGGAGTTATAGCCCTTACATTGATAAATGTCCCCATGAATTATTCAGGTCGTGGGTTCAAGTCTCACTGGAGGCATATTTCTCTTCTTTTTTTTTTTTTTTTATACTTTTCTTTTTTTCATGAGAAACGTTTGTTCATGGGTTCATTTTTTTCTCAAAAAAAAATAAATATTTTGTTTTAAATTTATTTATTTCTCATAAAAAAACTTGGTTCATGGGTTCATTTTTTCTTTAATTGGGAGCTTAGGGGCCCTTGTTGGATCAGCTTTACATAGAATTATTTTGAAGAACTTTAAAAATCTTCTCTGAAACTACAAGATATTTTTTACTTATTATCAGCTTATGGATCCTCTACCAGTTTTTGTCAAATGGCTGGCGTGGCGCAGTCGGTAGCGCGGCGGATTTGTAACTGGAGGCCCCGGGTTAAATCCTTCGTGGTGCCACTGAATTTCGGTGTGTTCTTAACCAAGACACTTTCCCTTAGCCCCGTCTGTCAGATAGGGACGTTAACCGGGCGGTCCTGTGTATCGGTCTATCCTCCAAGCAGGTTAAAGAACCATAGAAATCTATCGATAATAAGAGTAGGGCACGGTTCCCGGTTCCTATGTATCCTTCCCTCTCTCTGGGGTGGCTCTAAATAACCTATACTGTGTTGATGAGCCGTTAAACAACAGTCAACAATCCAATGGTGACCCTGGGGTATAATTTGTTGTTTCTATAATATTGATGTTTTCTAACGTGTAGTAGAGCCATTGCGGACACTACATATGCTATTTGTTATATCAATGATATAAATGTAGGTCTATTGTAATAAGGATGTACACACAACCCACTGGAACTAATGTTGCACGTAATATGACATGAACCATGATGTTGTGGTCAAAATGACGTCACATCCTAGTCAGTTTTGACGTTTGGCGCAGTCCATCAGTCAAACATTTTAATGAACCATGAGTCCAGACACTCTCTAGCACTTGCAGTCAGCTTGAGTGTGACTCGATGATAGAGACTAACAGATTGGCTGATTTCTAAAGGCGTTTTGATTGGTCAGGCTGTGAGTGCCAGAGCACTTGCTGATTCACAAAGAATATAAATAGCGCGTCAGATCTCAAATCGAGGACAGTTGTTGAGGCGCTTAGTTCAAATTAGGCAAAAGGGACCAAAAGGAACAAAATATATAAGAACTCAAACATGATATACATGCTAAATTGGTAAATACTATAAATAGAAGCAACTGTCCCGGTGTGATCTGTATGCCAAAATACATAAAATAATCCATACCAGATTTATTATGTTAGTAAATATTACATTTATATATGAACATAATGTAGATAATCTATGAACATTAAAGTGAAAAACCTTGTAGTTACTCCTCAACCCCGAAGCGGCTTACAGTATATATGCCAAGGTAAAGCATGTAGTATAAACAAACATTATTCATGGAGGACGAAATGAAAACAACTTCTATGTCTATTTAATCATTTATCCAGGTAAATAAAGACACATACAACATACGCTCTCCTCATCCTTTCTCTATATTATATAATCTAAAATATGAATCAGCGATGGGAATTCTCGTGCTGCTGTTGGATAATCAATTACCAGTTAGGGCAATTCAGGTTAACAGTATTTCTTTCAACAATATAATTAAATGCATATACACTTCTTAGAATCACTCTTTGTCATACATAAAATCAAAAATTAAATGATTCTTCCACATGCTTCATTTTATCTTTCATAATAGCATATTGCAACAGATTTTTACAAAGTATATTTCAACGAGTTAAGTACCAGTGTTCGCGATTACACATAACCATTTAAAGGGACAATGTCCATAACTTTTAGCTTATAAAACACAAATGATTATGCTGACAAACATTGCACACTAACCATTATTGAATATTTACTAAACAAGAGCTGTCGGAGAACAGCGCAGCTCGACTATTCAATTTTTCAGAGAATAATAAATTTATAGCTAGTATATACCATCAGAAAACAAGGCTACAACAATGTGAGGTGGGTTTGGGGGCACAACATAACTATGTGTAAGAATTGACCAAAACAACCCAGAAATATGTAAAAAAAAAAAAAAAGTTTCGTGTGTGTGTGTCGTGGGGTGGGCGGTGGGGGTGCGGGTGGAGAGGCAGGGGTGTGGGGGAGGGAGCAAAATATATGTGTAAAAATTGACCAAAACAACACACAAATAATAATAATAAAAATAAAAAAAAAGTTGAGTTTTGAGTGGGGTGCGGGTTGGAGAGAGGCAGGGGTGGATGGTGAGGGGGGAGTGGGGGTGGTGAGGGCAACATATATGTGTAAGAATTGACCAAAACAACACAAAAGTATGTAAAAAAAAATCTGAGTTTTGAGTGGGGATGGGGGAGAGGGGGGGGGGGGGGGGGGTGGGGGGGGGGGCAACATATATGTGTAAGAAGCTATGTAAGAATTGACCAAAACAACACACAAATATGGTAAAACAATATAAAATAAAAATATTTCGATTGGGGGGAGTGGGGGTGGGGGGTGGTTTTGGCAAGATAGTTATGTGTAAGAATTGACAAAAACAACAAAGAAATATGTAAAAAGAAAGAAAGTTTCGAGTGGTGGTGGGGCTGGGGGTGTGGGGTGTGTGTGGGGGCAACATATATGTGTAAGAAGCTATGTGTAAGAAATTACCAAAAAACACAGAATGATATATGTAAAAAAAACAATAAACATTAAATAAAAATATTCCAGTTTCGAGCGTGGTGGAGGAGGAGGGAGGGTGGGGGCGGGGGGGGGAGGGGGGGCGGAACACAGGTATGTGTAAGAATTGACCAAAACAACACAAAAATATGTAAAAAAAAATAAAAATAAATCTAGTTTCGAGTGTGGTGGGGGCGGGGAGGGGGTGGGTTGGGAGTGGCGGGGAGGGGAGATGAAGGGGCAACATGTTTAAGAATTGACAAAAGCAACACAGAAATATGTAAAAAAAAAGAGT
>JAWPHD010018209.1:0-40960 GCA_037043455.1 Cyrtodaria siliqua | reverse complement strand
GCTGGCAGTAGCTAATGCTACTGCTCCTACTGCTGGTAGTAGTAGTTAGCAGTAGCAGTACTGCCAACTTTACGTTCATTCGATGTTCGGCTTTCCAATGGTTTGTTTCAAAATGGTACCGGATTTTGTCGAAAATGACGTTGGTTTAATTGATCATGACCTCACAAGTCCAAAAATCAATTGAACAGTAATTAATGACAGATATTAGGTAGAAGGTCGTCGGCATTACCCTCCTTTGCTCTACACTGGTTTTTCCATCGAAAAGGAGCGTTAAACGGGACAGGGGATGGGGTGGGGGCGGAGGGGTGGATGGAGGCGGGGATACAATTTACCAAAGTCTACTGTCCAGCATGTAAAAGCTCAAAGGAATATCGTTGAATATAGTCGTTATTAATGGACGTATAGGAGTAGAGAGATTACCAATTCCTGTCTTCTTCCGGCTCTGGGACAGGATGTAAATAAACTAAATCATGCGTTGATTATTGGTTATGTAACCGGGTACAGGTAAATGGTGAAATATCGATAGCCAGCCGTATGTTCTCATAGCTCGGTTGGTACCCTGTAAGCTAGATACCCTGGGTTCGAGTCCCGGTTGAGACACGATATTTTCACCACCTGTTACAAATACAGTGCCTTACAACAAATTAATGTGACGTTCTCACGCAACATACCTGGAACATTTTGTTATACGCTTCATATATAGCTTGACCCGTACTTGTGCTGTTGGCAGAAATGTATGGAATGCTCAAAATGGCCTGTTTCAGCGTAGCCTTTGTTGTGACTACATTGAGGTGAAAGTTGATGGTAGCAGTGTCGCGGTAGGTCATCATACCAACCCGTACAGTTCCAGGATCATCCATTCCTGGGACAAAGACGAATGGTTAGAGAATAAATGGTATTTGACGACAACACGGTGGCGAAACCATGAGACTTTTTGATCTGTTTCACGGCAAAAATAATCAACAAAGCGTTCCTTTCAGGTATGTTTTTGCTTCATTTTCTGATTATTTAACGAATTTTGTTCAACTAAAGCGCACATACTCTTACAATATGGACGTTTTCCTGAGCCGCAAAAGGTAATTCATCCTTCCTAAGATTAGCTCCCCCCCCCCCCCCCCCCCCCCCCACCCCCACCACACACACACACCCACAGAGTCTTTGAAATGAAAGGAAGCGTATGGCCGTATACATTTTGGGAGGGAGTTAAGATACTAAAGGAATCGAATTACATTTTTCGGTGGAGGAAATGGTTCACTTTGTACACTGAACGACTTTAAAAACGCAACAGGGAAATAAACTAAGATAACTGACATGTTTCAATAGAAATTAAATTTATTTCATCTATCCTATTTAACAATATCTACAGTTGATTTGCTTAAAATTTCATTCAAATTGATCAACGATAAACTTGTTAAATTCAGAGCATAACAGTACGACCCCCAAAAGCAAAAGTCACAAAACTAATACCCGGTATATCCCAATATGCGTGGAAGATGTCAGACGTGCATTGCCGCTAATTGTGGATATTGTGACTTTTGCTTTTGGGAGTAGTACTGTTATATTTTGAATTTAACAAGTTTATTGCCAATCAATTTGAATGAAATTTTCAGCAATTCAGCTGTAGATATGGTTAAATAGAATAGATGAAAATAAAACTTTATTTCTATTCAAATATGTCAGTTATCTTAGTTTATTTCCCTGTTGCGTTTTTAAAGTCGATCAGTGTACTTGAATCGAGAGCTTTGTTGGTATTTTTTTGCATTGAAACCGATCAAAATATCACGTGGTTTCGCCACCATGAAACGTTGACACAAAGTAACGCTTGAGGTGATAAAACGAATGAAGAAATAGAAGGGAGGACTGCAAAAGCAAAACATGCAACTTGAAATTGTTAGTGTATAACGAAACGTTTATAGTTTAAATGTTACCATTTGTATATTTTTACACAACTGATATACATTTATTACATACCTTTTCTGAGTTATCCTTAGCAAAAGCCAGATACAGACGATTACATCTAAGGGACACTATATATTTTTAATAATTTATAACGTGTTAATACACTCAAGAACAAAGCCATGATGCAGTATGCAACACACATATAATAATGTAACTTCATGTTTTAAAATACAAAATCACAATGCTAGTACATAAATACAAACCGTAGACAAGATCTGCTACAAACTCTCGCAGTTTGACCCAGTTTTCATAACCGACAGTTGCGCTTGAATCCAGCAAGAAGACTATGTCAACCTTTTTAATCCCACAAGCTGTAAATGGAGGATAAACAATAGAAGAATTACAATAGGAGACAAGATTGAATTTTCATACCGTTTTTCCCTCATTGACATTTAATCATCTGCATTAGAATAGTTAATGTGCAAGTACATGAAGTAGTGTGCATTTCTGATCTGTTAGCACTTAGTAGGCTTAGTAAGCCTTTCTTTTCGTAAATGGACGTGCTCAACGCATTTTTGATTTTGAATTTTTATATCTCGGTTAGGTCCATATGCTCTTACATCGCATATACTGAAGCGCAAAAGAAACGCAGCTCGGTAATTTCCGCTATATATTGTATATACTGCTCACTTTATTCCACATAATATTCCACAGAAAGCCCAAGATGTTTTGTAAAAGAAAACGTTGCAGTTAGTTGGAGACAGGACACAACTGCGATGTTGCAGATAGAATAGTTAATTTGCAAGTACATGAAGTAGTGTGCATTATAATTTCTGATCAGTTAGTGCTTAGTATTCCCTTTTTATTTTCGAAAATGGACTTGCTCAACGCTTTTTTGATTTTGAATTTTTATAACGCGGTTAGGTCCATATGCTCTTACATCACGTATACTGAAGCAAAAAAGAAACGCTTGGTAATTTCAGCTATGTATTGTATATACTTCTCACTTAATTCCACATAATATTCAAAAAAAAATCCCAAGATGGTTTGTAAAAGAAATCTTTGCAGTTAGTTGGAGACTGGACACAACTGTGATGTTGCAGATATTTTAATCACAGTACACGTTGTAACAAGAAATTCATAACTGTTGAAGTTCCTCTTTGAAAAATTGAGCCATTTCAGTACTGTATTTAACGTAAACAGTTTACAACATTTTGCATCCGAAGTTTGCTCATATGCTTGAGCCAAACGCGTACACAGTCAATAATGAAACTTTAAAGGAATACTATCCGCTGTGTTATGTGTTGTTTTAGTCTTTTTTCCGAAAGGAAAGGTCTTACGTAGCCATGTACCATTCGATTAACAGCAGCATATTGTACGTACACTATATAGCGGAAATTCTCGAGTTGCGTTTCCTTTTCGCTTCAGTATACTCTAAATTGCTAATTAGCAAGATAAAATGAAACAGGTATATTCAGTACAGACACTAAATCAAATTCGTCGCTTAACTAAGGACAAATAAAAAAGAAAAAGACTATCGCAAGATGTGATAAAGTCTCAAGGACTATAAGTATGTAACTTTCTACTGTTTTATGTTTTTCTAATCTAACATACACGTGGTAATTGTAACACAGTGTCTATGAAAGTGAAATAGTTGACTGGACAGCTTTCATTGTTGCACAAAGTGTCTGTTTGTTTGTTTGTTTGTATGGTGTTTATCGTCATTTGCAACATATGTCATTTATATATGACGGTCGATTATTTTTTTGTGGTCGAGGAAGACCACTCACTGTTCCTGGGTAAAACCCGTAATGCACACCTCCCGCCGTCCGTAAGAATCAAAACTTCCTCTCTTACAAGTCGAACTCCCAACATGGACATGCATATATACTGAATAGCTAATCTAAACTTGGAAAAGGGTGAAATGGTTATCAAAATCAGATGTAAACAAAGAAGATTTGACCATTTGAAGTAAATGTAAAGATCAGGGAATGTCTGGCGGGGGATATCCGCCATTGTATTTTGTCGTTTTGAACTTGCATTATGACAAATTGCAAATTGCCTTATTCCATTCTAAATTCTAGATTTGTAGTTATTTCGTAATTTCTTAAACGCTAAATTCATTAATTTTGTCTTTTCTAAATTGCTAAATATTGCATTGTTGCATTTTTGCATTTTTGCATTGTTGCATTTTTTGTAAACAAAAGTTCAACTAGAACGAATTCGACGGCGCGCCATCCCACGTTTTCTTAACACAGGCCACCCCGACCCACCACACACGCACATACAGGAGAACAAGATGTTATTATACACTGTAATCCCTTCATCAAAATGTTCGTTTTAGACATAATTTTAAAAAAAGATATTGACCCCCACCACCCACCTTCTCCAACCCCAGCCCCCAGGGAAGACAACCTTAGTTTTAAATAATAAATCATTTGACATGATGTGTATCTCTTTCATAGAAGACTATTATACCAACTAAAGTGCAAAAGTATGGAAAAAATAACACTGTTTTTGAATTATTAGTGTATTTGATGCCTCTTCCCCCAGGCCCCCACCGATGAAGTAGGAGGAAACAAATGTATACAGTGTAATTCCATCATCATAATGTTTCATTTGAGACATAATTTAAAAAAAGAGCAGACGTACGAGTTCGAAATAATAAAATCGTTTGATATGTTGTTTATCTTGCATAGACAATAACATACACCAAGTTATATGCAAAACTTGGAACAAATACAGTGTAATTGAATTGTTTGTGTAATTGACATTTTTACCCCCTTAGGGCCCCTAGGTGTGCTCCACACATCATAATTGAGGCATAATTACAAAAAAAACAATCCCCCAGATCCCCTCATACCACACTCTGGGTCCCTGGGCAAACGTCCGAGTTCGAAATAACAAAATCGTTTCATATGTTGTTTATCATTCATAAACGATTACATACACCAAGTTATATGCTCAAATATGGAAAAATTACAGTGTAATTGAATTTTTAGTGTAATTGAACTTTTGACCCCTCCACCCACCCTACGCAAGTCCCCTGGGTTATTGCATACTGTCATCATATGCTGAAGTCATACCCTAAATTTGGGTGAATTCCGTTCAGCGGTTTAGGAGGAGATACGGTAACGGATGGACAGATGGACAAACGGAAGCGATTTTAATATACCCTGCTTTTTTCAAAAACGTGGGTATGAAGATATATTTGTCTCCACTCCTGTTACCCTTCCTCCACCACCATCATCATCATCATGTTTTATTTGAGACATAATTCCACAAAAAAAATACCCCAAATTCCCTCCACCCCACACCCACCTCCTCCCCCTTCCCCTCACCTACCACACCACCACCACCACCAACTGGGTCCCAAGGCAGACGTATCGTTTGATATGGAGCCATCATCATAGTGTTTCATTTGAGACTTAATTACTAAAAACAAATCGCATCCGCCAGACGCCCCACCCGGCAAACCCGCCCCAGGTTGGGGCCCCCGGGCAGGCGTCCGAGTTCGAAATAATAAAATCGTGTGATATGTTGTTTATCTTTCGTAAACGAGTACATGTACATACATCAAGTTTATGTCCAAAAATATGGGAAAATGACAGAGTAATTAATTTTTAGTGTATTTGACCTTTTGATCCCCGCTGAGGGCCTCTGTACTCGGAGCCAAAAATAATTTGCTCTTGCACGTCGTCATCATATGGTGAAGTCATATCCTAAGTTTGGTTGAATTCCGTTTAGCGGTTTCGGAGGAGATGCGGTAACGGACAGACGGACAGACAGACGGACGTACGGAGGCGATTTTAATATACCCTGTTTTTTTCAAAAACGTGTGTATAATAACATTAAAATCAATATTTTATAGACAAGATGTCCATAGATTATAAATAACAACTGTTTGCCAAGATAGTTTTATTATTGGTATAAATATTACTGATTAGTCATGTATGCCTGCTGTGTTAAGATGCGTGAATGCCACTTGAAATCTGCCTTAGTGTTTATCACACCTATAATTTACCATTTTAAATAATTTCTTGGCCATGCAATTGACCCCATGTCTGATATGTATTTAATAATGTGATTACATTACATCTTTATTTACAAATGATGTATAAGATCGGCACGGATTTTATTTATTATCCAATCACATCTGATATATAGATTGCATGTATGCATGCTAATTGTTCTAATCATAGCCTCTGTCACCCGGCCTGCTTTTGATTTCTTCGCTACGCCTATGCTACGCGGATTCAGAAGTAAGGCCTGGGGAAATTGGAAGTTTGAAATCGCCCCTAACGTTGGGGCGATCAATGCGAGACTTTAAGAGATTCTATGAAACTTTAAAATAAGCTATTTTTTATTTTATATCAATGCGACTTGCGAGAAGCAGTAAGAGACGTCAAAAAAGTGAATCTGGTACATTAACAATTGACATTGTGAGTATATTAACAACATAACGTAATGAAAACGTCAACTTTATGATCGTGAAGAAACGCGTAAATAAAATCGACTTATCGCTTGTGGGCGCTTTAATTGGTCTAATCTGCCCAGACCGATATCTGCAAGCAAGATATATGCATGATACGGTCTTGGTTCGGTATGGTACGGCTTTTACCCCCAACCCTTGGTGGGCTATTTTTAGCTATTATTTTCGTAGCGCCATCTGGTGTAATAATGCGACTGTCAACTTAATTGCATTCTTCAAACTTCTGCATTTGTAACTTGTATATTACAAATCTACCTTTTTGAAAAGTTGTGTATATTTTTGTTACGAATGCATTAATTAAATAATGTGTATTTAATACATTAGGAAATTAAAATTCTAGAATTTAGAAATAGAATAAGGCATATTGCAATTTGTCATAATGCAAGTTCAAAATGACAAAATACAAGATTTGCTGATGGCGGATATCCCCCTCCATAGGAATGTGAATAATATACTATAACAAACTTACAGCAACAGTCGGAATCGAGGAACGGTTCCACCCGATCTATAATAACACCCTCGCAACATATCTTGTCCTTTGGGTTGAAGCTTGTACTGTTACAACAACATGTTTTATTGCCGGTTCTGGGAGCTATCGTTCCGCCACAGCATACTTCTGTTAATTCATCTTCTCGGCAATTTGATGCTAATGCTAAAACATATCAAACAAATAAATTCTGAAAGCGTTTTCTTATTTATATAATTATATTATGTATTTATATCTTATAGTTTTAGGTTTGTCTATATACCACTTTCTCTAATTATTTGTAATTGTATGCTTAATTGAAGTGTATTGCTATGGTGCATAAGGGCCATGTTTGTAATAGTTATAGTTTTCGTACTTCGAGTATATCCTTTCTCACAACCGTGTTCCCCAATCGCTGACACTGTGGCAAGAACAAATGAGTACATGTATCAATAAAACAGAATCATCATTTGCGTCATCTTCCAAACAAAAGCGTCTAACAGTCGGGATACGTCATGGGAGGTTATCGAAGAGTAAATGATTTTAATACATACTGAAAAGGGAATCCCTTTGAAGCAACAAACAAAAGAAAAGTAGCAGACTCGATTTTATTGAGTCTGTTCATGAGGGGTAACGCTAGGTGCAACACCTCTCACGTCCCCTAGCACCAGCTTTAGCAATATTCTACTTTGTAGCCACAAACATTGGGCTTGGTGCTTCCAAAGGACCAGTTAGTATTAACACTACTGATTTGTATTCGGGGTGAACTTTTACAGCCGCCACACAGCACTAAACAAACGCTAGTGTGAATGTCAATAAATACAGAAAAGGGGATTCTTTGGAAGCAACAACAAGAGAGAAAAGCATTTAACCAATATTGACTAGTCCGCCTTTCAGCGCCATCTTATGTAAATTATAACGTATAATTTATAACACACTTACACACATTAAAGGTAACAATATGTGCATCACGAATAGTGAAATTGAGGAGTCCGGAAGTGAGGATGACATTGAACTCAAACAGCACGAGTACTAGAGTAAATCTTTATAAAGATAAAGTACCGATCCAAACACCAACACTAGCGTTACTGACTCGGTTTCAGTATGTTTTATAAATAGCTGTATAAAACAATAGACATATTTTATAATGTCTTTAAAAGCAGAAAGATTGGCATAAAAAAGAAATATTCCAATGTGCCTATTTATATATAGATCGTTAGTTAACACGAATTCGTTCACAACGTGGAACTTTCATATGCACAATAGAAGAAAAAACCACCACAACTGGATAATTATACAGAGAACACATCTGCGGAAAGCACTGAACCAAACAAACAATACGAGCTAGCCTATGTCACGCGGCCCGCTTCTGATTTCTTCGTTACGCTATGCTACACGGATCCAGAAACAGGGCCTGGGGAAAATAGGACGTTTGAATCGCCCTAACGTTTTGGGCGATTTTGGCGAGATTTTTAGAGATTCAACGAGACTTTTAAAAAAACATATTTTTAAGTTAATTTTAAAAATAATGTCTTATATTTAACTTATGAGAAGCAGCAATGACGTTAAAAAGAGTTTAACTGACGCATCAACAATTGTAGACTGCTTTCACAGCGTTTAAATAAACGACTGTAGAAGTGCGCCATTATGTTTACTTGCTTGTTTTATAGGCGTAGCCATTTTCACAGTTTATATTTAATCCTCCACTTTACTTCCTTTATGTAAGTGACGCGTCTACAATATTCAGTGAAATCCCAATACATGTATAGCTGTTCTAGAACCAGGGAGTAAGTATTCAGAGAGCTATAGCTATTGCAAACGAGATACGAAGTACGGGTTATATTTGGCATTAATAATAACAACACGTGAATAGTAGACATATTTATCTTTGTCAACAAGGTAATTTCGTGATGTTGATTATAACAGAAAGCCGTAAAAAATAGGCTGACATTTTAAGTTTTCAAATGTAACGCTCTTACGATCGATTGATTTATCTGTCTATAAAATAGTAAATGGCGCCGTTCTTGCGCGACAACATTAATTGATAAACAAGAGCGGTTATGAATCCGTGTCTCCTCCCTGTATACTTACTCCCTGATCAGACGCTTGGCCACGATCGTGGTTGGAATGCTCTTTATTTAGCCGTAATTTACGTAGTCTCGATCATCCAGACCTCTCGCGAGACTTCTCTCAAAGAAGTCCATAGCGTTTGCAGTCAGCTTGAAAGTGTCTGGATGATAGAGACTATAATTTACGGCAAAGAAATCGGTGTTTCACTGTCGCTTGTAAAAGTGAAACGGTACATGTGCAGTGAAGCAGTCTACAACAATTTTCGTTGTAGCATGGTCGGTGACATTTCCTTTGATGAATGCATTTAAATGTTTATTTACAACACGACGTCACACAAACGTCGACTTTATGCGCGTGAAAAAACGCGCGAATAAATTGTGCTTATCGCTAATCTGCCCAGACCGATATCTGCAAGTAAGACATATGCATGATACGGTCTTACTGGCCGAGACTAATGCGGAGCTTTCATATACACAAGATGTCACACACCTAATAACAAATAGATTGGACGCTAATCGCTAGTGGGCGCTTTAATTGGCCTAATCTGCCCAGACCGATATCTGCAAGTAAGACATATGCATGATACGGTCTAGCTGGCCGAGACTAATGCGGAGCTTTCATCTACACAAGATGTATACCATCCAAAACCAAAACCATACAACTTGTAAGAGTTTAAATGTAAAGTTATTATCTGGAATAATTCAGAAACAATATTCACACATTAACTTTCGTTTTTTTAAGTAATTGTATTACACAATAGATCTTTAATTAATTTCTTTTGTATCGTTAAATGATACATTTGAAAACAATCTCGGAATGTATACCTTTAACTATTATATGCAATACATAAAATAACATATACTGCCTATAAATAGTTTAACATATGTATAATTCCAACTATCGATAGAAATTTAACATTTGGACAAATAGTTTTAGATATGCTATTTACCAAAAAAGGGAATTGTTAGAATTATATATATATCTGGAGTATAAACTTTGCCGTATCACGCACGCATTTAACATAAAGTCATTCAAAATTAATTCAACACGTGCATTCGTCGGCAAAAAGTAAAATAAAAGACAGCACATAAACGTATTCCTAACATGTTAAAGTTGTACCTGACGGAGATACGATGAATGTACGGTTATTGAACATCTCGACAAATATTACAAACAAAACATTGATTTTTTTGGAATAATAAGATTTAATTTTATGTTGTCTTTAGAGCTTTTTGAATATAATCTTCGAACTGAATTTAATGTGGGCATGATTAGTCAACGTTTACAATTAACAAAGAATATCATAGATTAATTGAATCATCTTATTAGCTTATTTCATATCATATACATGTACAAACAGGTATAAAAGTGGAGCAGGACATGTAGCATTCACAAAACACAGCCAATCAAAAACACGGATACTTAACAAACAACGATTACAAGGAAAATGCAAAACATCGACTCTACAAACATAAACGTGTTGACAATAAGGCTACCTGGGAATGATCAGTGGCAAAAACAAAACAGGCCGCTGGGGGTTTAAACCAGGTTCTTGGGCACACCAACCTTCACTCTTACACCATTGTCATCCAAATACAACGGGACAGTGTTAATAAAGAAATCAACACCATGCTATATGTCTCGAACAACACAAAGATGATCATGTATATATGAATAAAACGAAGAAACGACAGGCTAGAAAGCCTTAAAGCAGGTAACCAATGGCTTGACAGAAGCCAAAACTCACGTTACCACGTAACAGCATGAAAGTAATAAAACAAATGTTTACTGGACACGTAACAGCATGAAAGTAATAAAACAAATGTTTACCGTATCCAGATGTAAGCAGCACGAGAAAGGCACATGCAATGTTGACTTCCATGTTTACGGTTTTTCAAATCGTCGAATATGTCGTTGGTTATCTCTACCAACAACGAGTACGTGTATAACAGATTCTAGGAATATGAGCCCGGATCCGACTGGGCCTGAGGCGAGATGAAATCTGGCGCTGAACATTAACCGGTGAGGTATTAAATATCCGTTGTCGGTAACAGACAGTAAAAATAATTAATAGAAATATAAATGCAAATGATGTCCTACGATCTAATGGATAAGCCTATTACAGCTGTTGCGAGGAAGATTCACGGATTAGGCTGTTTTTGTTAGCATATACAGGATCTCTGAAATGATCCGTGTACTTATATATTTGTTATATTATTGTATACTTTTCCATTTTCCCGAAAAATGCCAACTACAATTATATTTGACTTCAATGGAAACTTCATTGTTTTAGTGAAAGTTGTCGCAAGGATTCCAAATAATAGCAACATTATTTGACAATTCTGTATACCACATAATTATTTTCAACATGACGAATGTTTACATGGTAAAAGTTAACTTTGTAATATTCACTTTTACCTAAATCTAAATTACAATGTATGCATATAGAAAAATCAAAATAGTACGTAAAGCACATAAGTTATAGCTTGGAGAGTACGAGGGTTTCTTATACAACGTTTATAAACTGCACAGTTATTTTACTTAAATAAAACTGCATTACAAGTAGATATGAATTCGAACAAATAAATATATATCGGGCATTCAACGACCACAGTCAACCACAACCAAAAGCACGCATCGAAACAAACACTAAAAGGAAAATACGGAGGCAAGTTATATGACATCAACAATATAAACGGGTTGACAATAGGGCTACCGCCTTGTAACTGTCAGTACGGGTTGATAATAGGGCTACCGCCTTGCAATGGGCAGTACGGGTTGACAATAGGGCTACCGCCTTGCGACGGTTCGTACGGGTTGACAATAGGGCTACCGCCTTGCAACGGTCAGTGGCAAAAAATACCGCTTAGGGTTTAAACCAGGTTCTAGGGTCACCAACCCTCACTCATACCGTATTTCAACCCAATAAAATGAGAGTGTAAATAAGGAAAATCCCACCCGGCTGTTTATCCTCTAACACACAAGTCAGCATTAATAGGCAATATACATATAACAAAAATATGATCATGTATATATGAATATAACAAAAGTATTAAAAGTCTCAAAGCAAGTTCTCAATGACTTGGCATTGATTTTCGACAAGGACCAATAACATGCAACTCTGATAATTTTATAAAATATCCCATGTTAATATCACTTACAGTTTTCAAGAAGTAGTCGCTACAACATTTTATTTTTTTACAAAAAAATCTATTTTTAGCCGTGGCGGCCATCTTGAATTTCAAGCCGACCTGACATTTTGCTAGGACCATGGGCAATATTTCTTAAAAGTTTCATGGAAATCCATCTAGTAGTTTCAGAGGAATAGTCGCTACAAACAAAAGTTTACGGACACTTCAACACGGCATAAGCTGTGCTGATCGCTAAAAAACAGAAATATGTCAACAACAAAAAAAGTAATATGTGTAAGAATTGACCAAAAATGAGAGAAATATGTAAAAAAGAAAAAAAAAACGTTTCTAGTGTCGGCGAGGCGGTCGGGAGTCAGTTTCGTGGGGGGAAGGGGAGGCGGTTTGGGGGAGGCAGTTTCGGTGGGGGAGGGAGAAGGCCGGTTCCAAAAAAACACAGAAATATGGAACCAAAGCTATATGTATAAGACTTGACTAAAACAACACAAAACTATTTTTAAAAAATGGGGGGCGTGGGTTGGTGGCGGGAGGAGGGAACCCATGCCCCAATATGAATGAAGTATGAATAAGATGCATAATGATATAAGAAATCACAACCAAAATGATAGATTACACGCAAACCTTGATCTGCCTTTATTGCACATTTTATGGGCCATCATAATTTGGGTTGCATGGGAGCACAGAATTTCCAAAATACGCAACATAATATTCCGAAATTTAATTGATCTAGGACAAGAAATGTGAGAGATATAGACCTGTATACACAGCTTACACGCACAATTTGATTTGAAATAGACATATTTTAAGGGCTATCAGAATTTGGGTTCCATGGGAGCCCAGGGGTTACAGGAACAGAATTACTTAAGCAGCCCTTAAGATAATGCTATAAGGAAGCTCATGGCCAAGTTTGGTTGTGCTAGGATAAGATTTTATAGAGATATAGACTTGTAAACACAGCTTACACGCAAAATGTAATTTGAAATGGACACATTTTATGGGCTATGAGAAATTGGGTTTCATGGGAGTCGATGGGTTACAGGAACCAAATTGCTTATGCAGACCTTAAGATAATGTTATAAGATAAGGAAGCCCATGGCAAATTTGGTTGTGCTAGGATAAGAATGTGTTTACACGCAAACCTTGATGTGGGACGCCGACGCCAACGCAAACACCGACGCGGGGTGATTACATAAGCCATCTTATTCTTCGAATAGTCGAGCTAAAAATGAACAAAAGGCACGATATGTCATCACAAACACAAAATGTTTGACAATAGGGCTACCCACTTGGGACGGTCAGTGGCAATAATAAAAACTTTGATAGAGAAGCTTTTCATTTATACAAATGTCCGGTGCTAGGAGGCGTGAGAGCTGTTACATATACATTACCCCTCATGAACAGACTCAATAAAACCACGTCTGCTACGTTTATCTCTAGTTTGTGTTTGTTGCTTCCAAGGGATCCCCTTTTCAGTATTTATTGACATTCACACTAGCATTTGTTTCGTGCTGTGTGGCGACCGTAAAAAGTCGCCCGACTACAAATCAGTAGTGTTATTACTTACCGGTCCTTTGGGGATAATATATCATTGTGGCTTTAAAGTAGAATATCGCTTAAACCGGTGCTAGGAGGGGTGAGAGGTGTTTCACTTTACCTTAACCCTCATGAACAGACTCAATAAAACGAGTATTTTATCTCTTGTTTGTGTTTGCTTCTTCCAAAGGATCCCTTTTTCAGTGTTTGTGAATGTTAAGACTAAGCACTTGCATTAAGCACTAAGCACTAAAATGCAGGTGCTTGTGTTGTTAGTTCAGTTTTGAAAAGTTTTTTTTTCTACGGGTAAAAATCACATTATGACATTATGATTAATACAGGCGATTTCAAAGCATACCTACCGTGTATTGTTGTATTGTTGTATTGTCATGCCATTGTTTATGTTAATTTCTATTAATTTTACTATTCTATTTACGAGATGACCTGTGTTGGTTACTTACATGCCCATTCGGGATTTATTGTGTATATTTCGCTTATTGGGTATACCGAAACGTATTGACCCTCATTCCCTCTCAGTTGTGCTGGTTATTTGAAATGATCTACCCACTAATATTTGGACAACTTGGACTATTTGGACAATCTCTTTTCTACGTTTGTTCTGAAATGGCACTTATTTGGGTGTTTTTGACTGTTATAGGGTATTTTGGCAACCAATAAGACCGCGGACAAAAGTACCCAACAAATGGTTCAAATGTGGGTACAATATTTTCAATCATGTTATATTCCATTTTAAATTTGCCTTTCACAACCTTGATGCCAGTCTGGCATTATGAGACTGGCATTATGAGACTGGCATTATGCGGAGCTTTATTATAAAAGGTCAATACGAGCATTTTATTCTACAACGTTGTTGCTACTCGTTGTTCGATATGCCCTGGGATTTGCAGCAGTATAGCCTCGGTCACCCGGCCCGCTTCTCATTTCTTCGTTGCTACACGGATCCAGAACCAGGGCCTTGGAAAAATAGGACGTTTAATATCGCACTTTCGTTTTGGGCGATTTGGTGAGATTTTTAGAGATTCAACGAGACTTTCAAGAAACATGTTTTTAAGTTAATTAAAAAAATAATTTCTTATTTTTAACTTATGAGAAGCAGCAAGTGACGTTAAACAGTTTAACTGCTGCATCAACAATTGACGTTGTACTTGTTTTTACAACATGACTTCACGCATACGTCGACTTTATGAACGTGAAAAAAACGCGCAAATAACTTAATCGCTAGTGGGCGCTTTAATTGGCCTTATCTGCCAAGACGGATATCTGCAAGTAAGATGTATGCATGATACGGTCTAGTTGGCCTAGTTGGCCGGGACTAGCAGCAGTACTGCTTCAGAAATAATAGTCTCTATCATCCAGACACACTCAAGCTGACTGCGAACGCTAGCTAGCGTCTGGACTCGTGGTTCAATAAAATGTTTGACCGATAGACGGCGCCAAACGTCAAAACTGACTACGACGTGACGTCATTTTGACAGCAACATCAGAGTACACGTTGTATTACGTGCAACATTAGTTCCAATGGGAGGTGTGTACATCCTTATTAAATTTACAATAATCTTCGTTTCATTGTAGTTTCTCTAAAACATAATATAATCTTACAAAATGATGTTTAAAATTTAATTTTTAGCGTTTATCGTGATACGCTGACTTTGTTTGGGGTAATTTTATTACACAACATTGCGCGTAACGTCACTAATTGTTGACGCCGTCGTGACGTAGGGGGTGATTCACATAGATTCCCATAACAAACTGAAGTTGACCAATCAGAGGCCGGTGATTTTTTTTGATTTTTTTTGATTTTTTTTAGAAACTTTACTCCAGACCATCGTATGGACTTCTTGGAAGTCTCACGAGAGTTCTGGATGATCGAGACTACAGAAATAACATAGACACGTATATTAACCATTATTGGCTATTTTTTAATATTTGCGTAGTCATCATACTTAAACAGAAAATTACCATAATAATGACTGAATGAATAAATAAATAACGCAGACATGCACTGTAAACGTGTGGTTAGATATTAAACACGTCACTAAACACGTTTCACCTAAAGATTGAAGTATGCTAATTTGCTAGATATAGCATGTGCATGACCACGTCATTTCCAGAATTGTTAATTGGCGGCGCGCTTTGAGCGCGCTATATAGTTGTATTGGTTTTTGGAAGTTGGAAGTTGAATGTTGTTTAACGGCCCATCAACACAGTATAGGTTATTTAGAGCCGCCCCAGAGAGAGGGGAAGGATACATAGGAATCCGGGAACCTGCCCTACTCTTATTATCGAATAGATTTCTATGGTTCTTTAACGTGCTCGGAGGATAGACCGATACACGGGACCGCCTGGTTTACGTCCCCATCCGACGGACGAGGCTAAGGGAAAGTGTCTTGCCCAAGAACATACCGATGGAACTTAGTGGCACCACGGAGGATTGAACCCGGGGCCTCCGGTTACAAATCCGCCGCGCTACCGACTGCGCCACGCCAGCCCTCGTTTTTGATGCTGCATATGGAGGAGCAAAAAGTTATAGAAAACTTGTGACGACTACTCCTCTGAAAGAACTTCATGGCTTTCCGTGAAACTTTACAAGAATGTTGCTCTTAGCTGCCCCTTTGTCCTTGCAAAAAGACAGGCCGGCCGGAATTCAAGATGGCTGCCACAGCTACAAATGGATTTCACACAATACAAGTTTGTGGCGACTATTTCTCACATAAGTAGTGTTGCTTTGGAACCTTTACTAAAATGACTGGCATGACATATATTTGGTCCTACACAAAATTCATTTCGATCGATGTCAAACAGTTATATAGGAAAAATCTGTGAAATATCATTGACGAGATTTTGACCAAATATCTCAAACAGTAACGGCCTCTTGCTCAGTGGATAAGGACGCCTCGGCTTGAGAGATCTATAACATATATTAACAAGAATCACTTTGCCAATAACAACTGCTTACTAATGTTTTCGCCATCAGTATGCAGTACTTTGATTACTATTACACAGCTTGTTCGGTATACATTATTATATATTGAAAATAATATTCTGATTAAGAAAACATTGATGTTGTAACATCTCGTTGTGATATAATCACAACACACTATAAATACTTCTTATTTAAGGCTTATCTTAATTAGAAATCTTCACCATGCTAATACATGCATAATTATTTGCACGGCTGTTGACGTTATTAAAGCTTATCTTTACCAGATGTCTTCGTTATGCACATACTTATACACTATCATGCATAATTATGCACACGGCTGTTCATTTGACGAAATAACATCAGTGCATTAACCATCACAGAAGCAGATCAATGCATTCGGTAATTCTGGTCGTTAACAGCTGGTTCATAACATGAGAACCTGTGTCTTTATCAATTTCATAGCCACACTCTGTCGGGTCTGGTATATTTATCATGTCATCTCCGAATCAGTAATTGATACGCACATTTGATAGATGAATTAAAAACCTATCTTCTGTTTGGGGGAGATTGGGTGGGGGTAACTAATTTCCTTGATTTTAAACTCTTGTTTTCAAGTACCCTATTTTATTCTCAACGTATTCAGACATACATTTATCGGACAGATAATTCTTAAGCCTCACCAGTACATTAGATGCCAGTTTCTTGCCAATGTCAAAGGAAGAGCAACATATGTCTTACTCTGTGAGTGTGTAAAAACCATCGGCAAGATCCGCTCACATTAACGTTTATCAACACTATCATGTATATGGATTAATCTGGTCAACTCTAAATGCTTGCCAGTCTCAAAGAATATATTTTCCACACCCTAACACACACCGTACAATTTGAATAATTGCCATTCCGTCGAAAATGATGCTATACTCATTTTACCGATATTGGTGGATATTTTTTTTCATGTATTCCATGATATCGGCCTTTTTGTTTGCAACCATTTTCCCATCATCCAAAACTAACTCAATGGTACAGGTGCATTCTCAAAAGTCATAAAAAAGAGTATGATAATGGACGTTTGGAAACGGCCGAGCACGACTTATACGAAATATTGCAGTCTCGGTTTGATTGAGACTGTTCATGAGCGGTAGTGAAATATGCTAGCTACCGCTCACGCCCTCTAGCCCTGGGTTGAGCAGAACTCAATATTCATAAAATCAACAGCACACAATTTTAACCATCCCGAAGATGGCATGTATATGGCGGAGGACATGGAGTATACGTCTTCCCCATGTCGTACGGCGTATGGTCCCAGTATCTAATAAAATGAAATGCACCGAAGAGCGAAATAAACATAATGAATTTAGTTGGGAGCAGCGGTTATGAAGCCTGCGTATAAAAAAGCAGACAACATATCCTATGAGTGGTTAAACAATACCCAGAGCCTTCTATCGGCCGGAGTAGTGGAACCACCGAATCAAAAATTAAGTAAGAAAACAAAAGAAATTGAAAATGTACCACCGATAACTAAATATAAGTATCGGGCTCAGCGATCTCCAAAGATCGAATGAAAAACAGTACTGATTGCAAGCGCGGGGAGACGTTTTACTGCCGCCACACTGCACAAGCAACGCCACTGTGCTATAAAAGAGGGCTGGCGTGGCGCAGTCGGTAGCGCGGCGGATTTGTAACCGGAGGCCCCGGGTTCAATCCTCCGTGGTGCCACTGAGTTCCGTCGGTGTGTTCTTGGGCAAGACACGTTCCCTTAGCCTCGTCCGTCGGATTGGGACGTAAACCGGGCGGTCCCGTGTATTGGTCTATCCTCCGAGCACGTTAAAGAACCATAGGAATCTATTCGATAATAAGAGTAGGGCTGGGTTCCCGGATTCCTATGTATCCTTCCCCTCTCTCTGGGGCGGCTCTAAATAACCTATACTGTGTTGATGAGCCGTTAAACAACATTCAATTCAATTCTATAAAAAAGAGTATGATAATGGACCTTTGGAAACGGCCGAGCACGACACATACGAAATATAGCAGTCTCGGTTTGTTTGAGACTGTTCATGGGACTGTTCATAAGTCTTTCCAGAGGCGTATGCTTTAATTAGTGTATGGTTATTAGTCCTAAATACATCTCTTCCTCATTACTTAGGATATTTTTTGATTTACATTTTACAGAATCTTACTATTTGTCATTGTCTTTTTTAGTAAGACATCAACAAACTCTTAGTGAGCTCCTCCTGTCCTTCGTGTACTATTAGACGTTCAGTAAAGTTTACCTAGGACTTTCATTGTCCGTTTGTTCGTTTGAGTGTAGTGTACACTGTACTGTATTCATTAGGAGGGGTGATTATAATTAATTCTAACACGACCTCTGCAGTCTTCCATATACACAAAGAAGGGGGACAGCTGTGTGTTATTCTACGATAAAACACAGCTGTTACATTAATTCCCCGCGTATATTTCATCCGTTGGAAGCGCCACGTTACATGACGTCACTTGGTAAATATACGTCACGAAGACAAACTGAACAGTAATTTTAATGAAATGTTAATTACAACAAAATTGCCATTCTCCCAAACCGTGCACACCCCCGAAGTAAACCCATCATATACACATGGACATATAACATTAATAAGCATCTTGAACAAGGTGAGAACGTTTGACGTCATACAGCGCAAGCTATATGACGTAAGGAATGACTTAATTGTTTGTTACGTGAAAACTAGTGCATTGAAACGCAGAACTTTGCATACGGGGGCGCCCAATGGAACAGCCTGTAAACATAGCAGCCTGATTACCTTGACCTCCGAGATAATATATAGTGCCCCAACAATAGCGTAAATAATGGGGTAATTGTTGTGTTAGAATCGAAATAATAAATACGGACCTGTATTTTATCGGTGAATAAAATACAGTTAGTCGTTCGGATGCGAGAAATTAAATCACTCGTGCTTACGCACTCGTGATTTAATTACTACGCAACCGAACTCCTAACTGTATTTTATTCACCGATAAAACACAGGTTCTTATTTATTATTTCTTAAGTATATACAACTTTTTCTGTGTCCTCAAAGCAGTCCGTTGCAATATTGGACTAAAAGTCTACCCAGAGCGAAAGGAGCTCTGCTCTGTCATAAAAAAAAAATGTCACATCTACCAATGTTATATATTAATTTCTTTAGTCTCAAACATCTTAGTAAAATGTCTACAGTTTACATTTGAATGTTCGCTCTTCATACACTTTATCGGTGCTCTGGTAAAATATTATCTAATAAGAAATGAGTGCTTCACAAACTTCTTGGCAAGTCCACATAGTGTAATTGTCTAAAATGCCGTTAGTAAACATTGTTACATGCCAAACATGTAGTTTTATTCTCTAAAGAAAGTTGTTCGAATAAGAGCAAAAAGCTTGTATTTGATAAGGTGATGCGGTAAGATTGTATATAGTGCAGAGGTCATAACTTAAAGATGAAACTTGACGTTTATTGCACATTTGATCAAGAACGTCTCCTGAATTGTTAATAGAACAACATAAATTAGTCCCAGAGTTTCATACGTTTTAGCAGAATATGCTTTAACGTGATCTTTAACGGCAGTAAGGCAAGAAGTTAAAAGATTGGAGACGTTTGTGGTGGTGCAGGCACCAGACTTCGAAATAAAATAGCTCTTCTTGATCTTAATGCAAACACTATCTAATTGTGTTAGTGATTAGTGTTATGCTCTGCCGGCTGCAAGCACTACTTTTGTTGGGTCAAAACATAAACTGGCACAATTATGTGGTGGGAAGCGGGGGGAAAACACCCTGCCTGCCCCCCCTCCCCCCCCCCCCTCCCCCAAACACACAAAAAATCCGTTCCTACGGATATGCATTAATATGTGCATAGTATGATCGAAATAATTTCTAGACAATTCACATCAATAAGTAACAAGTAGTAATGGTTGCAGATTCAGAAGTGGACGGAGCCCCCCCTCCCCCCCCCCCCACCCACCACCACACACACACACACATTTTTTCAGCGTTGCGACTCCACCCAACCCCGTACTCCCACTCCCCCTACTCAAACACACATAGATCCATTTCAGACTATATTGTGTCTATACATTTAGGATGTCCTATTGGTTAAATGGTGGAGGGAATATAAACCTTAGAACTAGTCACTCACAAACATAAACTCAAATGTTTTATCTGCCATGGCTTGTATTATGCTTTCATCAACAACAGCAAGTTTAGACTCGTGTCTAACGGTTGAGGAGTATTTTCTTTAAATAAACTGTTTCGTTCGATTATGTTACGTTGATAACTACTTATCTGTTTTGGTTTTTATCTGTTTTGGTTTTATATAATAAAGAAAAATCAATGACAATCAATATTCGATCTTTTCTGACGTCGTACCATTACAGCGGTTGAATCAGGTGGCTCAGTAACAAGCAAGAACCGGTTTACCAAATTTTCATTGAAACTGTACAATTTGAAAAACGTTGTTACCTTTAGCGCAGATATTTGTTACCTTTAGCGTTAGCCTGAAAAGTTGTTACTTTTAACGTTAGCGTTGCTACCTTTAGCGGAAGAGGTGATTGCTACCTTTAGCGGAGGTAGTTACCTTTTGCCCTGGAATTGCTACCTTTAGAGGAGGTTGTTACCTTTAACCCTGGAATTGCTACCTTTAGCGGAGGTTGTTACCTTTAGCCCTGGAGTTACCTTTAGCGGAGGTTGTTACCTTTAGCCCTGGAGTTACCTTTAGGGGAGGTTGTTACCTTTAGCCCTGGAGTTACCTTTAGCGGAGGTTGTTACCTTTAGCCCTGGAGTTACCTTTAGGGGAGGTTGTTACCGTTAGCCCTGGAATTGCTACCTTTAGCGGAGGTTGTTACCTTTAGCCCTGGAATTGTTACCTTTAGCGGAGGTTGTTACCTTTAGCCCTGGAATTGTTACCTTTAGCGGAGGTTGTTACCTTTAGCCCAGGAAGTATTACCTTTAGCCCTGGAGTTACCTTTAGCGGAGGTTGTTACCTTTAGCCCTGGAGTTACCTTTAGGGGAGGTTGTTACCGTTAGCCCTGGAGTTACCTTTAGCGGAGGTTGTTACCTTTAGCCCTGGAGTTACCTTTAGCGGAGGTTGTTACCTTTAGCCCTGGAGTTACCTTTAGCGTAGGTTGTTACCTTTAGCCCTGGAGTTACCTTTAGGGGAGGTTGTTACCGTTAGCCCTGGAATTGCTACCTTTAGCGGAGGTTGTTACCTTTAGCCCTGGAATTGTTACCTTTAGCGGAGGTTGTTACCTTTAGCCCAGGAAGAATTACCTTTAGCCCTGGTGTTACCTTTAGCGGAGGTTGTTACCTTTAGCCCTGGAGTTACCTTTAGGGGAGGTTGTTACCTTTAGCCCTGGAGTTACCTTTAGCGGAGGTTGTTACCTTTAGCCCTGGAGTTACCTTTAGCGGAGGTTGTTACCTTTAGCCCTGGAGTTACCTTTAGCGGAGGTTGTTACCTTTAGCCCTGGAGTTACCTTTAGGGGAGGTTGTTACCTTTAGCCCTGGAGTTACCTTTAGCGGAGGTTGTTACCTTTAGCCCTGGAGTTACCTTTAGGGGAGGTTGTTACCGTTAGCCCTGGAATTGCTACCTTTAGCGGAGGTTGTTACCTTTAGCCCTGGAATTGTTACCTTTAGCGGAGGTTGTTACCTTTAGCCCTGGAATTGTTACCTTTAGCGGAGGTTGTTACCTTTAGCCCAGGAAGTATTACCTTTAGCCCTGGAGTTACCTTTAGCGGAGGTTGTTACCTTTAGCCCTGGAGTTACCTTTAGGGGAGGTTGTTACCGTTAGCCCTGGAGTTACCTTTAGCGGAGGTTGTTACCTTTAGCCCTGGAGTTACCTTTAGCGGAGGTTGTTACCTTTAGCCCTGGAGTTACCTTTAGCGTAGGTTGTTACCTTTAGCCCTGGAGTTACCTTTAGGGGAGGTTGTTACCGTTAGCCCTGGAATTGCTACCTTTAGCGGAGGTTGTTACCTTTAGCCCTGGAATTGTTACCTTTAGCGGAGGTTGTTACCTTTAGCCCAGGAAGAATTACCTTTAGCCCTGGTGTTACCTTTAGCGGAGGTTGTTACCTTTAGCCCTGGAGTTACCTTTAGGGGAGGTTGTTACCTTTAGCCCTGGAGTTACCTTTAGCGGAGGTTGTTACCTTTAGCCCTGGAGTTACCTTTAGCGGAGGTTGTTACCTTTAGCCCTGGAGTTACCTTTAGAGGAGGTTGTTACCTTTAGCCCTGGAGTTACCTTTAGCGGAGGTTGTTACCTTTAGCCCTGGAGTTACCTTTAGCGGAGGTTGTTACCTTTAGCCCTGGAGTTACCTTTAGAGGAGGTTGTTACCTTTAGCCCTGGAGTTACCTTTAGCGGAGGTTGTTACCTTTAGCCCTGGAGTTACCTTTAGCGGAGGTTGTTACCTTTAGCCCTGGAGTTACCTTTAGCGGAGGTTGTTACCTTTAGCCCTGGAGTTACCTTTAGGGGAGGTTGTTACCGTTAGCCCTGGAATTGCTACCTTTAGCGGAGGTTGTTACCTTTAGCCCTGGAATTGTTACCTTTAGAGGAGGTTGTTACCTTTAGCCCTGGAATTGTTACCTTTAGCGGAGGTTGTTACCTTTAGCCCAGGAAGTATTACCTTTAGCCCTGGAAGTGTTACCTTTAGCGGAGGTTGTTACCTTTAGCGTTGTTACAACTTGCGTAGCCATTTAAAAAAGAAAGTCAGATTTTTAGCGTAAAAGGTACAGTGTCTTCATTCCAAAAAAAAAGAATTATATCCAATATTTGGAAGGTGTAACTTTAAATCGTCCTTGACGTTTCCTGATATATGGAAATACATATATAATCATCTATATTTCCATGACCTATTTGACGAGAGGAACAGAACAATAAAATTATAGCACAAGAATTATTTTTTTCCAACCAGAACATTTTGCTCGATTCATTTTACACGAGCACCATCTTAAGATATTGGATTACATAAGCATACCTTAGGCGTTTATAACACTCCGTATCTTATTTTGGTGCTCTGGTGGTTACAAAGATGTCTGAAGTAATCTGTTTTTTCCTTCAAAATCATAATTAACTCTGAAGTGATCTTACATTCAAGAGATCAACTTCTTGATTATATAGCCATCCATTATGTGTGTTACATTGAATATGGCCGGCATCTTTTAAGATACGAAGTAAGTAAATACTGTAATGATGCTCTAAGAAAGTTCCGAGATATGAGGCGTTTATATATATACTTGTTGGGTGTTCAAACAATGTTGGGTGTTTATAACACCCCATATCTTACGATGGTGCTGTGGTGGTTATAAGCTGTGTCTGAAGTAATCTGGGGGGTTTCCTTGAAAATCATGATTAACTCTGAAGGGAGTATACATTCAAGAGATCCACTTCTTGATTATAATTTATGGTGTAAGAACATCAACGTAAAACAAATCACAAATGTAAACATGTCGAACGCAAAATGTAAAATATTACACAAATGTAAAAACACTTGGTCACAAATGTAAAATCTGTTCACCAAAATATAAAACAAAAAAGACGGTAAATGTAAACAAAAAATCTTTACTCACAAATGTAAAAAAGTGAAAACGACAAATGTAAACGTTTGTTTTCATTACTGATACAAGAAACAGTAAAGACTATATCGATGACATGATTGCTGTTTTATATTTAGTATAACAAAGAGTATTAAAGACAGTTATAAGTAATAATTAAAATAAACAGATTGAAGTACGAAGCTAATTGTGTTTCAGGGAGCGTTACACAATTACATTACGTCTTCATTTTCTATAGTCCTTATAGGATGTCGTAAAAATTTAGATTAAAGGGACACTTGCCAATATTATTTGGACTTTATTCTTATATCGGATTTTAAAGAAATACTGGATCTAATTTATGTGTATCCTGTACCTGAATAGTTTTCATAGTTTTATCTGAATTAATGTGTATATTATATTTTAAAACGTGTGGTTGTTGTTTTTGCACTTCCTTTCTGTTACATTTTACTCGCAACAATTTACACATACAGTCATGACGACCTTGCAATTTTAACTACTGACCTAAAACCAACAACAGTACGATTCGTTTACTCACCAAGGGCATTACTTATGAAGCTTGGAGAATGTGGGTGTTAGTGAAAGTTATCGCGCCGACCATGTCAAGGCATTATGTGACTTTTTTGTCGCACAACGCGTTATGTTTCGTATATAGCTTTTCATTATGTTTTTCAACGCGTTATGTGAAAAAAAGAAGTTGCATGAGATGAAAGATGCATGTCCTCTATTCCTAATTAGGAAATCTTAAACTTCTTAAGTTTGGATAACCTGTATATATAAATCATCACCAAGGATCGCCTTATAAGGACTTCCTTAAATGGCTTCTTTCATGTATGTATACTCACATTCACCGACTGTTTAAACACTAATTAGACAGTAGTAACTACTTCGGAACTAGGAATCAAGAACTAGCTTCACACGTAGCAAATAGAGAATAGTCCATGATAAATGACTATGAAGAAAGATATGTTAAGTTTTAAGCAAGCATTATTTAGTACATACGGCATGGTATTTCTCCTGTATACTCAAATGTATCCACTGGTATAGCAATTAATTAGGCAGTACTAACTTCTACTAAACAAGAAATGAGTGGTATGTGGTAAAAAGACGGACGATAGACACATCTCTCACGTTGCCTAGACACTATCACTTAACATAGTAATAGCACAAGTCACATAACACGTTGAAATAAATGAATAGCTATATATACGACGCATTGCATGGCTATTCATTTAATGCGTCGAAAGTCACGATGTATTATATGGCAAACCGGTGTTACGACGCATAGATCTCCCGGCGAATCGCTCTACACGAGAGTTCTATGTGTAGCTATGCGGAAGCAATTTAAAATTGGAGCTCTATGCGTAAAGATTGTATATACCTTTTCTTGAGTAGCGCTTAAAGTGACTCATGGTACTCAATATTTACTTAACTTCAATTAGCTGACATGAGTTAAAGGCGAGGTACTGTAATCCGACTTTGTCTGTCGCCATTCCGTCAGTCCGTCCGTCTGTCTGTTCGTAATCAATCCGTCTGTATGTCGACAACTAGCTTGTTTACAAATTAAAACTTAATTGTTATACGCTCGTTTGAAACATCTGTCTCCGTACGTCCGTCCGTCCGTTAACAATTTGAATTGACCCGACAGACATTTAAAAACAACTCAAGTACCTTTGTGTGGCTATATCAGCTACATAGGATACACAGACTGGCCAACGAACAAAAATGACCACTCTTGTTTTGACCACTCTTGTTTTTGAGATGTCAAAGGTTAAGGTCACGGCGACTCGACATATACCAACGGCTTCCGCGCTATAATTCGACTACCTTTCAATCTAGAATCATGAAACTTCATAGATAGAATACCGATGGGACAAATATGATCCCGGTTTATAATGTTCATTTTAGTCGGATTACTTTCTGAAGGAGGAATTGCGTTAGCAAGATTTGTTGGATGATTTGTTTGTTTGTTTGTATGGTGTTTTACGTCATTTTCAACACATGTAAGGTTATATATGATGGACGGACGGGCGTACTGACAATATTATTATTAATATAATAAAATAAAAGAGGCATTAATATTGGATTGCGCATAATAAATTTCAGTCGCTGACATATGTAATTGCAGAATGATAATATGCATGTATGTATTTATACGTACATTTTCCAGAAAGTCGCAAGAAATTGTTTACGAAAGTAAAATTACTAACTATGACAGAAAAGAACTTTCTATACACTTTATATCGAGGTCGACGATTTTTACATGCATTATGTGGTACGAGTATTAACTTTCATACCCATCTAACCCCTTCTCCAAGAAGCGAAAACGGGGTTGGCTGGGACATGGATATACAGGTATGTAGATCTATGGCTGGGATATGGAAAAAAACACTTAATTTCGCCTTTAAAAGTTTGCATATTGTAAAATTAAAGCATTTAATAGGTAAATTTAAACAGGTTATCACATTTTTTCAGTAAAAACATGTTTTTGAACGTGTTTTATTGTCGAAATATCTGTTATAAAATCCTGCTAATATAAGCTTTCCCACTGCTTAAAGGCATTAAGGCGGGAACAGGTAATGCGCGCCAGTTGGAAGTATGATAAAGCAACATCCATTCTGAATCGGGCATACTTGACTCATCCAAGTATATATATAAACAAATAAATAAAACAAAATACTGTACTTTCCCTCTTAAATATAAAACCATTTAGATTGTGGTTTGGGACTCTATGCGTATCTCCAGTCGATAACATACGCATAGAGCTCCTTCGGTCACGTGGAAGCTCTATGCGTACACTTATGATTTGTATAGAGCTCCACGCGAATTGCGCTCCAAATTGGAGCTTGTAGTAACGCTAAATGTAAAAACGTCACTAAATGTAAAAAAATTTGCCGTTAAACGTAAAAGTCGCTAAATGGAATAAAAAGGAGCTAAATGTAAAAACAATTTTGTGTTGCTGTGTGTAAAAGGAAAACGCGACATATGAAAAATGTACGTAGAACAGTAATGTATGTACATATGTAAATACTTTAACATGTGTTGCAACCCTAAAAGTAACAACTGTACTTAAGGGTGCCCTCTGCTGAGGTTTTGGATTTTTGCACTTCCGGAAATTTACATTTGTTATATTTCGAAAATTATAATAAAACTGGAAAAAATAATTATACAGTAACAAACTTATGCCCAATAGGGATATTTTAGTGCAAAAAAAATATAAAAAAATTAGATTTTTTTTTGACCTCACATGTTGTGCCCAAAATTGACAATTTTTAACATAAGCCAAAATGGGGGGTAGGGGTACAAAAGATGGCATTTCTCAAAAACCATTTAAGATATTCACTTAATTTAAACTTTATTACAAAGACATGTGTTAGCATATACATAGACAGGAATAAAAAGTATTTTCCTATTATTTGTTACAGACCTATGCCGTTATATGTCAGAGCTCGTCGAAATCTAAAAAAGCACATATTTTTCTCAATTTTTTATTGAATATCTTTCTTATATGCACACCGACCCCCAATTTTTATTTTTTCATTCTGATACTCAGGTCTTGTATATATTGTAGACAAAATATCTCAAAAAGTTATCTGTTCCTTTATCATGAAAAATGTATGGATCACAAATTTAAAAATGCAATTTATAGTAAACTGGGTGGGGTAATGACAAGGGATGTACTAATTTTTCAGATGGTGATAAAAATACCCCAACCCTTAATTTTTCGTCCTAAAGTATGATCTATTACATTAAAAAAGACGGAAAATCGATACCTGTTCTGCAAACCACACTACACACATATAAGTTGCCATACACAATTTGCAGCTGATTCAGAATTTAAAACCACACTGTGAGAGTGTATTACTAAAGATTAATTTTGCGAAAAAGTTAAATCACCGACCCATCATTATTTTTCCAGAAACTAACTAGTAATATGTTAGTCTTCATAAAAAACAGGGAAATAAAAAATTCTATCTGTTCTGATATTCACCAGAGGGCACCCTTAAGGTAACACTTTTGGGACTAAAGGTAACAACCCTCACTAAAAGGTAACAAAAGGTCTGCACTAAAGGTAACAACTGCTGCACTAAAGGTAACACGATTTTTGATCTGCACTAAAGGTAACACACTGCACTAAAGGTAACACTTTTGGGACTAAAGGTGACAACCCACACTAAAGGTAACAAAAAAGTCTGCACTAAAGGTAACAACGCTGCACTAAAGGTAACACCATGTTTGACCTGCACTAAAGATAACAACCATATGCCCTAACGGTAACAACACATTCCTAGTCCTTGTTTTCAGATTGGAAACTCGGCTATATATTTTTGCGAGGAAAAACTAAGCCGCAAATTAAAATGTTGATAATAAAATGTATTGAGTAATTATTAAATTTATTTGAAAAAAACGTCCGATCTCGAATAAACTTCACTTTTCAAAGAATCGAAGCTAAAGCGCGAGCATCCAATGTGCCTCAATAGAAAGAGGCTATTCCACTGTCTGAACATACTCTGGCGGTAGCTGGCTCCTGGCTCTCTTGCCTTTTTAGCTCTACTCTAGTTTGCCAGTATCTTTATATCAATGAAAGCTCGGACAAGTTTGAAAACCAGCAAGACCGGATTAGTTTCAACGGAGTTATGGCTCTTGATTTGCTGAAAATGCCATATTTTGCTTTGTGAACAGTCTAGCACCTTCTTTTATTACTTGCATAGATTGTTGATATCGATAAAAGCATGGATAAATTCGAAAACCAGCCAGATCGGATTAGTTACCCGGGAGTTATGATCCTTGTTCTTTCTGTAAAATGCCATTTTCTGCATTGTGAACACTCTAGAACCTACATTGATTATTTGATATTTACCAAACTTGCACAGATTGCTAATATCAATAAAAGCGCGGACAATTTCGAAAACCAGTTAGATCGGATCAGTAACTCGAGAGTTATTGCCCTTGCTTTGCTGAAAAATTTCATTTTCTTCCTTGCTATAGCACCGTCATTTATTATTTGATATTACCATATTTTGCCTGCTTGTTAATATCAATGAAAGCTCGGACAAGTTCGAAAATCAGCCGGAATATACCAGTAACATCGGACTTAGGGCCCTTGATTTTCTTAAATATGCAATATGCTATATTGAGAACGTGTGGCCTTGCGTTCAAATCCCATTGAGGGTTAACTTTTTACTTTCATTTGTTTGATCCAATGGGGTGCAGCAAAATCTCAGATTTCAATTTTTGCCTCCGCCCACTAGGACCCCTTAGGGGTAATTGGGTCAAAATCAGAAGAAAATACATATATTTTCCAAAAGGATCAAAATTCACAAGAAAATAGTCATCTTGCCCAGATGTGAATGGTTACGATTCTAGTTTGGTATGGTCATTTAGGGACTCGAGGCAGAACATATATAAAACTGGTTTTGACCTCCAACATTAAAGGGGCCTCTCTACAGGGGTATAACTTTGGGGAACGTCCATTAATTTACTACTACAAGTTTCAGGCTTGTGACGTTAATTTCTTCTGAACCGTTTGAGAGTTAAAATTCATGTTTGGTGTATTTCTTAGATAAGGATTTGTAGATGTACATATTTTAGATCCAGCCTCGTTGGCTCCATAGAGGGAAATCAGGTAAAAAAATACAACAAATTTCATGTCTTGTCCAAATGTGAATGTATTTGATTTTAATTTGGTACGATCAATTAAGGACTCGAGGCATAACACCTATAAAATGGGGTTTGTCCTCCTATATAGATTTCAAGTTAACGTGTTGTGTATTTCTTAGTTAAGGATGTGCAGATGCAAATACGTTTTTGTTTTTTGCTCCACCCTATGGGGCTCCCTAGTGGGTAATCAGGTAAAAAGAAATGCATATCTTGTCCAAATGTGAATGCATTTGATTCTAAGATGCTATGGCCATTTAGGGACTCGAAGCACACCATAATATAAAACGAGATCTGTCCTCCTGTATAAAGGGGTCCCTCTACAATGGTACATCTTGGGGAACTTGCAGTATATAGTTATATTTTCGACTGCCATTTTGCTTAGTGCAGGGCAGGTACATCTTGTGGAACTTGCAGTATATAGTTATATTTTCGACTACCATTTTGCTTAGTGCAGGGCAAAGGCTTTGTCATAAGTGCCACAACAACTAATGTACACCCCACCCCTCAACCACAGACTCCATAAGGCCAGTAGAGCGATACAGACCTTCTTGAGCCACTTGTTACCCCCACCTTTTTTCAAGAAAAAGTGGGGATCATGTATTCCTGTCCGTCCGTACGTCCGTGTGTAATGTTGCGTAACTCCTCCTAACCCACTAAGCGAAATTCAACCAAGTTTAGTGTATGACTTCCCCACATCATGACAACGTGCAAGAGCAACATTATTTTTGACTCCGCCCCAAGGTGACCGCCCCAGGGGTCAAAAGGTAAAATACATTAAAAATTCAACTACACTATTATTTTTTTATTATTTTTACATACCAATTATAACCATCTATATAAGATACACAACATATCAAACGGTTTTTTTATTAAGAAACCATTCCAATATTAGCCTGCATTCACTCAAAAAACTATTTTCTTACGTATTGATACCAAGTTCAAGTTATTACTACGAGTTGTACTTATTATTTAATTTGACTTTAAAGTCAGCGTATTGGGTTTATTTTTCTGACAGTATTTTCTATCGTGGAGTTACATTCGGAGCCCTTCGGAAATCTTCCGCTATGGCAATTACCGATGTTGATATTAAAAAAAAACTTCTAAAAAAAAAACGCGAAAGATAACTCTGGTTTGTACTTGTTTACTGACTGATTGTCACCATGTACGATATATTAAATGATACATAAACTATATATCGTAGCGATTCGTTTTAACCTTTTTATTCCCATGCACTTTTTAAACGTAATTTTTTTGAGGACGTATTTTCCGACTACTGTTGCTAGGGAGCTATGGTATGGTTTATCATGATGTATGGCAGATACAAACTTTAGGGGTTTGACTGGCATATTGCCAGGCTTGTGAGAAATTGTGATGCAATGTCGGAAAACGGCACTAGGGGAGATAATACATGCATCTCTGACTCAAAAAGGTGGGAATCTGCGATGGCTCACCATCGACTACATCTAGATAAAGTTTATATAATAATTGATTTTTATTTTTTTTCAACGTTTATGCAGTTTTAAACGCGAATAGTAATGTTAAGTTCCATGAAGCGCGTTGTTTAGGCGTTTATGTTGTTTTAAACGATGGTAGTGAATAAAAAACTTACCATATATCGCCAAAGTCATTCATGAAATGTGTCATGACACTCCCCTTCGTATGCCATTCGTATACTGAATACGCAGAAATGTGACTACACTTGATGGTGCATACACATCACCAGTTTCGGTGAAGATGCATAACATGCTTAACATGTTTTGGTATAAAAAGGACTGAAAGCAATTTTTAACAGATGTGATGGTAACTCCAAATACAATTAAAACAATAATAATGCTTTGTTCTGTAAATCAAAAACTATTTCAAGCTAGGAAAAGTGATTGTGCGGGCTCGGATAAGATTTTCCTTAAATTGAAATATTTCAAAGAAGCTGAAATCGATGTAAACCACATTTGACATAGCATGTATGATTTACACAAACTTAAATAGCATATATGTGTAGCCTTCGAAGTTTTCTTGAAATTCATTATTAATTTTGAAGCGCTCATTTATGGGTGTTTACATGACTTCACGTATAAACATAGTGAATATTGAAAACTCAAGCACATGTCATTGAAGCGCTATTTAACGCACACATATATTAAAGGGACTGAAGGCAATCTGAAAAAAATTAACTATGTATATCGCTTTTCATATCTTGATACAGATGATCCTTTTTAAACGAACACACATGTCATTATAAATCCATATATTCATAATTTATTCGGATAAACACACATTAATATTCGAATGATTGTCAGGTCAGGTCCTTAGATTCAAGTCCTTATTCGAGATTTATTAATGATAATAATAAAGACTTTATTTAACGAGAGAACTATTTAACTTATTAATCACATAGTTCCGAATTAAAACTGATTGAGAAATGGAGGTAGTTTTCGCTAAAACAAAAAAAGCAAATCTGGATTGTGAAAAGCAAAAGTCAATCTTTACAAAAAGGTTGTATGCGAACTTATTCAAAAAAGGTGAGGAAACAAAGATGAACAAAATGCACTTGGTATCCCTGACCAAAATGAACACACAACTGAAATAATTTGGCGAGAAAAACAACACTGAGATCGATATTCGATTAATATGTAGAAGATGGCATTTTGAATACCGAGCTGGGTTTGAGTTTCCAGGTGGCTCTGAGATCGATATTCATTTCAACTGCAGAAGACGGCATTTTCAATATCGATCTGTGTTTTGAATTTCGAGCTCTCTCTGAGATCTATATTCGTTTGAACTGTAGAAGAAGGCAATTTGCATATCGAGCTTGATTTGAAATTAGAGCTGGCTCTGAGATCGATATTCGTTTTAAACATACAACAAAGCATATTCAATACAGAGCTGGGTTTGAATTTCGAGCTGGCTCTGAGATCGATGTTCGTTTTAAACATACATTAAGTCATTTTGAATGCCGAGCTGGGATGTTATGCAGAGCTGGCTCTGAGATCGATATTCGTTTTAAACATACAACAATACAATTTGAATACAGCTCTGGATTTGAATTACGAGCCGACTCTGAGATCGATATTCGTTTTAAACATGCGCCAAGCCATTTTGAATGCAGAGCTGGGTTTGAATACAGAGTTGGCTCTGAGAACGATATTCGTTTTAAACATGCACCAAGCCATTTTGAATGCAGGGCTTGGTTTGAATGCAGAGCTGGCTCTGAAATTGATATTCGTTTTAAACATGCAACAAGTCATTTTGAATGCAGAGCTGGGTTTGAATACAGAGCTGGCTCTGAGAACGATATTCGTTTTAAACATGCACCAAGTGATTTTGAATGCAGAGCTGGGTTTGAATGCAGAGGTGGCTATGATATCGATATTCGTTTTCGACATACACCAAGGCATTTTGAATGCAGAGCTGGGGTTGAATGCAGAGCTGGTTGTGAGAACGATATTCGTTTTAAACATGCACCAAGTCAGTTTGAATGCAGAGCTGGGTTTGAATATAGAGCTGGCTCTGAGATCGATATTCGTTTTAAAAATACACCAAGTCATGTTGAATGCAGAGCTATGTGAGAATGCAGAGCTGGCTCTGAGATCGATATTCGTTTCAAACATACAACAAGTCATTTTGTATGCAGAGCTGGGGTTGAATGCAGAGCTAGGTCTAAGATCGATATTTGTTTTAAACATGCAACAAGGCATTTTGAATATCGAGCTGGGTTTGAATGCAGAGCTGGCTCTGAGATCGATATTCGTTTTAAACATACAAGGCATTTTGAATATCGAGCTGGGCTTGAATTTCGAGCTGGTTCTGAGATCGATATGCGTTTTAAACATACGACATGACATTTTGAATATCGAGTAGGGATTGAATTTTGAGCTGGCTCTGAGATCGATATTCGTTTGAACTGTAGAAGATGGCATTTTGAATATCGACATGGGTTTGAATTTCGAGCTGGCTCTGAGATCGATATTCGTTTAAAACATACAACAAAGCTTTTGAATATCGAGTTGGGTTTGAATTTCGAGCAGTCTTTGAGATCAATATTTGTTTTGAACATACAACAATACAATTTGAATACAGATCTTGGTCTGAATTTCGATCCGGCTCTGAGATCAATATTCGTTTTAAACATATATGTCATTTTGAATGCAGAGCTGGGCTGTAATGCAGAGATGGCTCTGATGTCGATATTCGTTATAAACATACACAAAGTAATTATGAATGCAGAGATGCGTTTGAATGCAGAGCTGGCTCTGAGATCAATATTCTTTTTAAACATACAAGAATACAATTTGAATACAGATCTGGGTTTGAATTTCGAGCTGGTTCTTAGATCGATATTCGATTACACTGTAGATGAAGGCATTTTGAATATCGAGCTGGGTTTAAATTTCGAGCTGGCTCTGAGATTGATATTAGTTTTAAACATACAATTCATTTTGAATATCGAGCTGGATTTGAATGCAGAGGTGGCTCTGAGATCGATATTCGTTTTAAACATACACTAAGTCATGTTAAATGCAGAGCTATGTTTGAATGCAGACCTGGCTCTGAGATTGATATTCGTTTCAAACATGCACCAAATCATTTTGAATACAGAGCTGAGTTTGAATGCAGAGCTAGGTCTGAGATCGATATTCGTTTTAAACATACAACAAGACATTTTGAATATCAAGCTGGGTTTGAATTTCGAGATGGCTCTGAGATCGATATTCGATTAAACTGTAGAAGATGGCATTTTGAATATCGATCTGTGTGTTGAATTTCGAGCTGGCTCTGATTCCTATATTTGTTTGAACTGTAAAAGAAGACAATTTGCATATCGAGTTTGGTTTGAAATTAGAGCTGGCTCTGAGATCGATATTCGTTTTAAACATGCAACAAAACATTTTCAATACAGAACTGGGTTTGAATTTCGAGCTCGCTCTGAAATCGATATTCGTTTTAAACATACACCAAATCATTTTGAGTGCAGAGCTATGTTTGAATGCAGACTTGGCTGTGAGATCGATATTCGTTTTCAACATACAACTAGGCCTTTTGAATGTCGAGCTGGGTTTGAATGTCGAGCTGTCTCTGAGATCGATATTCGTTTGAAACATACAACAAGGCATTTTGAACACCGAGATGAGTTTCAATTCGAGCTGGCTATAAGCTGGATATTCGTTTTAAACATACAACAAGGCTTTTTGAATACCGAGCTGCGTTTAAATTTCGAGCTGGCTCTGAGATCGATATTCGTTTTAAACATACAACAAGGCCTTTTGAATGTAGAGCTGGTTTTGAATGTCGAGCTGTCCTGACATCGATATTCGTTTTAAAAATATAACAAGGCATTTTGAATATAGACCTGGGTTTGAATTTCGAGCTTGGTCTGAGATCGATATTCGATTGAACTGTAGAAGAAGGCATTTTGAATATCGACGTGGGTTTGAATTTCGAGCTGACTTTGAGATCGATATTCATTTAAACTGCAGAAGACGGCATTTTCAATATCGATCTATATTTGTCTTTCATGCACCAAATGATTTTCAATGCAGAGCTTGGTTTGAATTCAGAGCTAGGTCTGAGATAGATAATAGTGTTAAAAATACAACAAGGTATTTTGAACACCAAGCTGAGTTTGAATTCGAGCTGGCTCTGAGGTCGATATTCGTTTTCAAACATACAACAAGGTCTTTTGAATACCGAGCTGTGTTTAAATTTTGAGTGACTCTGAGATCAATATTCGTTTTAAACATACAACAAGGCCTTTTAAATGTCGAGCTGGGTTTGAATTTTGAGCTGTCTCTGAGATCGATATTCGTTTGAATAATACACCAAGTCATTTTGAAAGCAGTGATGTGTTTGTATCCAAAGCTGGCTCTGAGATTGATATTCGTTTAAACATGCACCAAGTCATTTTGAATGCAGAGCTGGGTTTGAATGTTGAGCTGGCCCTGATATCGATATTCGTTTTAAACATACACTAAGTCATTTTGAATGCAGAGCTGTCTCTGAGATCGATTTTCGTTTTAAACATGCACGAAGTCATTCTTAATGCAGAGCTGTGTTTAATGCAGAGCTGGCTCTGAGATCGATATTAGTTTCAAGCATTTACCAAGTCATTTTGAATGCAGAGCTGGGTTTGAATGCAGAGCTAGGTCTGAGATCGATATTCGTTTTAAACATAACACAATGCTTTTTGATTATCGAGCTGGGCTTGAATTTCGAGTTGGCTCTGAGATCGATATTCAATTAAACTGTAGAAGACGGCATTTTGAATATCGACCTTAGTTTGAATTTCGAGCTGAATCTGATATCGGTATTCATTTAAACTGCAGAAAACAGCATTTAAATTTTGAGTTGGCTCTGAGATCGGTTTTCGTATTAAACATAAAACAAAGCATTTTCAATACAGATCTGGGTTTGAATTTCGAGCTGGCTCTGAGATTGATAGTCGTTTTAAACATACACTTAGTCAATTTGAAAGCAGAACTTTGTTTGAATGCAGAGCTGGCTCAGAGATCGATATTCGATTTAAACATGCACCAAGTCATTTTGAATGCAGAGCTAGGTTTGAATACGGAGTTGGCACTGAGATCGATATTCGTTTTAAACATACAACAAAGTATTTTCAATACAGAGCTGTGTTTCAATGCAGAGCTGGCTCTGAGATCGATATTCGTTTGAAACATACACAAAGTAATTATGAAAGCAGAGCTGCGTTTGAATACAGAGCTGGCTCTGAGATCAATGTTAGTTTTAAACATACAACAATACAATTTGAATACTGATCTGGGTTTGAATTTCGATCCGGCTCTGAGATCGATATTCGATTAACTGTAGAAGAAGTCATTTTGAATATCGAGCTGGGTTTCAATATAGAGCTGGATCTGAGATCGATATTCATTTAAATTGCAGAAGACGGCATTTTGAATATCGATCTGTGTTTGAATTTCGAGCTGACTCTGAGATCGATATTCGTTTGAACTGTAGAAGTAGGCAATTTGAATATCGAGCTTGGTTTGAAATTCGAGCTGGCTCTGAGATCGATATTCATTTTAAACATACAGCAAAGCATTTGCAATACAGAGCTGGGTTTGAATTTCGAGCTGGCTCTGGGATCGATATTCGTTTTAAACTATAAACAAAGCATTTTCAATACAGAGCTGGATTTGAATTTCGAGCTGGCTCTGAGATCTATATTCGTTTTAAACATACACTAAGTCATTTACAATGCAGAGCTGGGTTTGAATACGGAGCTGGCTCTGAGATCGATATTCGTTTTAAACTTGCAACAAGTGAGTTTGAATGCCGAGCTGGGTTGTAATGCAGAGCTGGCTCTGAGATCGATAGTCGTTTTTAACTTGAAACAAGTCGTTTTGAATGCAGAGCTTGGCTTGAATACAGAGCTGGCTCTGAGATCGATATTTGTTTTTATCATACACTAAGTCATTTTGAATGCAGAGCTGTGTTTGAATGCAGAGCTGGCTCTCAAAAATCAATATTCCTTTTAAACATGCAACAAGTGATTTTGAATGCCGAGCTGGGATGTAATGCAGAGCTGTCTCTGAGATCGATATTCGTTTAAACATGCACCAAGTCATTTTTAATGCAGAGCTATGATTGAATGCAGAGCTGGCTCTGAGATTGATATTCGTTGATAAGTCATTTTCAATGCAGAGCTGGTTTAGAATTCTGAGCTGGCCCTGGGATCGATATTCGTTTTAAACATACAACAAAGCATTTTCAATACAGAGCATAGTTTCAATGCAGAGATGGCACTGAGATGATATTCGTTTTGAACATACACTAAGTCATTTTGAATGCAGAGCTGAGTTTAATTGCAGAGCTGGCTCTGAGATCGATATTCGTTTTAAACATACACTAAGTCGTTTTGAATGCAGAACTGGGTGTGAATGCAGAGCTTGCTCTAAGATCGATATTCGTTTTAAACATACACCAAGTCGTTTTGAATGCAGAGCTGGGCTTGAATACAGAGATGGCTCTGAGATCGATATTTGTTTTAAACATGCACCAAGTCATTTTGAATGCAGAGCTGTGTTTGAATGCAGAGCTGGCTCTGAGATCGATATACCTTTTAAACATGCACCAAGTCATTTTCAATGCAGAGCTGGGTTTGAATACGGAACCGGCTCTGAGATCGATATTCGTTTTAAACATGCAACAAGTGATTTTTAATGCCGAGCTGTGTTGTAATGCAGAGCTGGCTCTGAGATCGATAGTCGTTTAAAACATACACAATTTAATTAAGAATGCCGAGCTGCCTTTGAATACAGAGCTGGCTCTGAGATCGATATTCGTTTTAAGCATACACTAAGTCATTTTGAATGCACAGCTGGGCTTGAATACAGAGCTGGTTCTGAGATCGATATTTTTTTTTAAACATGCACCAAGTCATTTTGAATTCAGAGTTGGGTTTGATAGCAGAGCTGGCTCTGAGATCGATATTCGTTTTAAACATACTCCAAATCATTTTGAAAACAGAGATGTGTTTGAATGCAAAGCTGGCTCTGAGATCGATATTCGTTTTAAACATGCACCAAGTCATTTTGAATGCAGAGCTGGATTTGAATGCTGAGCTAGCCCTAAGATCGATATTCGTTTTAAACAAACACTAAGTCATTTTGAATGCAGCGCTATGTTTGAATGCAGAGCTGTCTCTGAGATCGATATTCGTTTAAACATGCACCAAGTCATTTTTAATGCAGAGCTATGTTTGAATGCAGAGCTGGCTCTGAGATTGATATTCGTTTCAAGCATTCACCAAGTCATTTTGAATGCAGAGCTGAGTTTGAAGGCAGAGCTAGGTCTGAGATCGATATTCGTTTCAAACTATAAACAAGGCATTTTGAATATCGACGTGAGTTTGAATTTCGAGCTGGCTCTGAGATCGATATTCGTTTTAAACTTAAAACAAAGCATTTTCAATAAAGAGCTAGGTTTGAATTTCGAGCAGACTCTGAGATCGATATTCGTTTTAAGTCATTTTGAATGCAGATCGGTGTATGAATGCAGAGCTGGCCCTGAGATCGATATTCGTTTTAAACATGCACCAAGTCATTTTGAATGCAGAGCTAGGATTGAATACGGAGTTGGCACTGAGATCGATATTCGTTTTAAACATACAACAATGCATTTTTAAAACATAGCTGTGTTTCAATGCAGAGCTGGCTCTGTGTTCGATATTCGTTTGAAACATTCACTAAGACATTTTGAATGCAGGGCTGTGTTTGAATGCAGAGCAGGCTCTAAGATCGATATTCGTTTTAAACATGCAACACGCCCTTTTGAATGCAGAGCTGGGTTTGAATACAGAGCTGGCTCAGAGATCGATATACACAAAGTAATTATGAAAGCAGAGCTGCGTTTGAATACAGAGCTGGCTCTGAGATCAATATTAGTTTTAAACATACAACAATACAATTTGAATATAGATCTGGGTTTTAATTTCGAGGTGGCTCAGAGATCGATATTCGATTAAACTTTAAAAGAAGTCATTTTGAATATCGAGATGTTATTCAATTTCGAGCTGGCGCTGAGATCGTTATTCATTTAAACTGCAGAAGATGGCATTTTGAATATCGATCTGTGTTTGAATTTCGAGCTGGCACTGAGATAGATATTCTTTTGAACTACTGTAGACGTAGGCAATTTGTATATCGAGCTGGGTTTGAATTCGTAGCTGGCTCTGAGATCGATATTCGTTTTAAACATAAAACATAGCATTTTCAATACAGAGCTGGGTTGGAATGCAGAGCTGGCTCTGAGATCGATACTTGTTTTAAACATACACTTAGTCGTTTTGAATGCAGAACTGTGTTTGAATGCAGAGGTAGCTCTAAGATCGATATTCGTTTTTTAACATGCACTAAGTCATGTTGAATGCAGAGCTTGGTGTAAATGCAATGTTGGCTCTGAGATCGATTTTCGTTTTAAACATACGCTAAGTCATTTTGAATGCAAAACTATGTTTGAATGCAAAGCTGGCTCTGAGATCGACATTCGTTTCAAACCCATCTCTGCGTTCAAACCCATATCTGAAATTCAAACCCAGCTCGATATTCAAAATACCTTGTTTTAAACGAATATGTTTAAAACGAATAACGATCTCACAGCCAGCTCTGCATTCAAACCCAGCTCTGAATTCAAAGTGACTGAGTATATGTTTAAAACTAATATCGATATCAGAGACAGCTCTGCATTCAAACTCAGCTCTGCATTCAAACTCAGCTCTGCATTCAAAATGACTTGGTGCATGTTTAAAACGAATATCGATCTCAGAGCCAGCTCTGTATTAAGACCCAGCTCTGCTTTGAAAATGCTTTGTTGTATGTTTAAAACGAATATCGATCTCAGAGCCAGCTCCGTATTCAAACCCAGCTCTGCATTCAAAATGACTTGTTGCATGTTTAAAACGAAAGATCGATCTCAGAGTCAGCTTTGCATTCAAACGCAGATCTGTATTCAAAATGACTTCTATCGATCTCAGAGCCAGCTCGAAATTCAAACCCAGATCTGTATTGAAAATGCTTTGTTTTATGTTTAAAACGAATATCGATCTCAGAGCCAGCTCGAAATTCAAAAAACTCATCGATATTGAAAATGCCGTCTTCTGCAGTTTAAATGAATATCGATCTCTGAATCAGCTCGAAATTCAAACCAAAGTCGATATTCAAAATGGCGTCTTCTTCTGTTTAACCGAATATCGATCTCAGAGCTAGCTCGACATTGAAAACCCAGCTCGATTTTGAATGTCGGTCTACGACCTTCGATCTCACAGCCAACTTCACACAGCTAAATATTAATGGGTAAATGTGTAGCTGTATGACAAACATTATAATAATTATATATTCGAACGGATTCTACGGCGCGCCATCGCAAATACCCACGGTCAATTCCCTTTAACCCTGCATCCATTTTACATGTAATTGTTTTGATGTTCTTTGATACCCATATCAGAAATAGTACTATTTATGCTTTTCGGTATGACACTGTAAATGAATAAAACATGTTTAGGGTATTTTTAGGGTATTTGTGATTTGAACGTTTGACCCCTTTCCCAGAGTCCCATGATGACCCTGGAGCAAATAATACTGATATTCCCAAGAAAAATAGATATTTTACCAAAATTACCCCTCCCCACCACCTCCCTCACCTCCACACACACCGCACACTCCCCCACC
>JAWPHD010018208.1:0-40960 GCA_037043455.1 Cyrtodaria siliqua | reverse complement strand
GGCGACGGTTTGTCAAAAATGCAAAGGCTCTATCCCTTATCATTTACAAACCCCCGATCCCATTGGTTTTCAAAATGTACATATACAACTAAGATATTTTAAAGATCCGATTAATATCAAGGTTTGATAAAATGTGGAGGTGTTTATAAGACGAAATGTATGAATTATTTAGAAATTTAGACATACAAATTTCTAAATCCTCTCATGAATTGAATGTTGTTTAACGGCTCATCAACACAGTATAGGTTATTTAGAGCCGCCCCAGAGAGAGGGGAAGGATACATAGGAATCCGGGAACCTGCCCTACTCTAATTATCGAATAGATTCCTATGGTTCTTTTACGTGCTCGGAGGATAGACCGATACACGGGTAAATCCTAAAATGAAAAATGGAGATGTGATTCGGTTCACAAATATACAATGACTCCATTACTAATGGTCGTATTTGAATGCCATTCGAACATTCTGAACACATTTCATTGAGATCTAATACTACATTAAGTTGTGAACGAGTTTTTTGTCTTAATTTTTAAGTTACACTGTGCAACACATCTACCTTGTTATTATTTTTTTCTTCTAATCTTTGATATAGAAAAAAAAAAAAAAAGTTCCCAAGCTAACTTATGTTCCCCGCTGTTCCCACTGAATAATGAAGAGTCACACCTCCATAGATAGATCTTGTCTTTTCTTTATATATTTTTATTTTGATAACAGCATTTTTTTCACACAATCAACTATAGTAAAACTGAGAAGAGATAGTTTGTGGATTTGTATAAAAACTGAAACATTCGTACTTGATTATTTTATCCTTGCACTTATCTATGTTAAATCATTTGTTAGGTAAAATATATATGCTGGGTTTTAAAAAAAACAAAAAACAAAAAAAAACATCTTTACAATTATCATTGAAGGGGTATTAAAGTAGCAAAATAAATATCTTGACAATTATAATTTTTTTCTGCTTTCAAGTGTAAAAAGGGACATACAGCAATCTGGTTTATTTGTAAATAAGACGTTTGAAAGATCCTCAGAAATGTGTATTTTAAATCTTCTTTTGAAATTGTAAAGATGTTTTTAAAAAAAACTCCCTATTTATACAGCTTCTAATTATGATATGCATTTTTGTATGTAAGTATATGTGAAAACTGTTTATATATAAATATGATGCATATTACATACATATCTGTACGGTTGGTTGAGGGGTGGCCCACCCCGACCCTCACAAACCTATTACGGGGTGAATAAATGGATTACCATTCATTTGGTAATCGAAATTAAAAAAAAAAAAAAAAAAAAAAAAGTTGTGAACGAGATCATAAGAATATGTTGCAGGACGAACAAAATATGATCACAATAGCCCATCTCAGCTTTTAGTGACCTAATAATGAGGTAATTAAATATGCAACCTAAAAAATATAAATCACACGCTTACATTGTGCTTCATATTTTTTCTACGGTGACATGCAGTAGAGCGTGCGAACGCTGTAGTACAGCGCGCGAACGCTCTGTAGTACAGCGTGCGAGCGTGCGAACGCTGTAGTAAAGCTTTCGCACGCCATCAACAGGCACATTTTACAACAGATGTACACCGTTTTCCACCCTAATGACAAAGGCGTGTATATACATTATGTGATGTGGGAGTGTAAAAAAACCATTCAATATTTTCGATATTCCACTAGTGGTATAACATAACGTTAATGTACGTTTTCTATATAATAATTATATCATTTTGCCAACTCGTTTAATAAATTCAATAATGAATGAGTACTCATGTAAGATCCTCTATATATACCTTACACATTTTGAGAATCTTTAACTCTATATTAACCAGACAGAATAAACCCCAAAACTGGAGCGTCGAATTAAGAGTACTCATAATTCATTTTACGCATTTGTAATCACGAGTATTTTAAGAACCCTTGAATGAATCGATACTTTTAATCGGCAAATATACCTCAATATGTGACCTGAACACCTGGATAGTTTTAGTAAACGGTTTCGTAGTGTACTTTTGCCGTTATTGGCGGGTTAGTTTCTTTAACACCATGATCTTTGTAATTATGTCACTATCTTTCTATCGCACGCTCTACTACAGCGTGCGAACGGTCTAGCTACAGCGTGCGAACGCTCTGCTAGAGCGTGCGAACGGTCTACTACAGTGTGCGAACGCTCTAGCTACAGCGTGCGAACGCTCTACTACAGCGTGCGAACGCTCTACTACAACGTGCGCTGTACTACAGCAGAGCCTGCGAACGCTTTAAATTATGTTTTCTGCATGTCACCTGCGGGGCTCCGTATTTTTCAGCCCTTTCAATACATCAAAAAAACATGTAATTAAACAACATAGTTTCGGTCATAAAAGTCATTCAGTCTCTTGACCTAGTATTATCAAAGTATTTTCAAAACGGTAAACAAACATTAAATGTAAGTCATCCCAAAATATAATAATAGTATTATTATTTTGAAAAAACGTTTTTTTTTCCAAAAATGTTCATAAACATGTTTGATTGGTTAGTCTTTTCTGCACCTGTGTGTACCTTCATGCTCTTCAAGTTCTGTTTGATTTCACATGTTGAACATGTAAATACTAATATCCGAGATGCATGTTTCATGTGTATGACGCGTGTGTGACACTTCAAGTTATAAAGAGCTTTCTGAAGCAACGTTACTGCCCTGAGTGTCTGTGAATATTCGACTCATGCTGTCGAAATATCTCTACCGTTTTGAAAAGAGTGTCTCTTTCAGGAAAAATCTTCTTAATACCTGAAATAGAATAGAAGCATACAAGTAACTCGGAAAACACAACGAAACTGTTATACAATACAACATTGTATGTGTATGAAAACTTCCTTGTTGCACCAAAAGATGCTTCCGAAATGACGAAGTACATTTAAAATCAAATGTATTTATATATTTTCAATTATGAAGTCAAGGAAAATTTTGAATATACTAGTAGTCTGAACATGTGCATACGTTACTTTGTTTTCTGTATATTTTTTCAAATAACGTATCATATCGGGGACATATCCCTGTCGGGTTTGCAAAAATTGATGCACAGAGTAATTGTCGCACGTCGAATATCGTGCAGTTACTTATCGCACTGCTGCCTGACACACCCACTCTCCGATTGGTTATGATAATTTCGTTTCGTTCATAGTACAGTAGGAACGCCAGCCCTATGGCGTAGGAATATTTATCAAACAAGGTCACGTGATAAAATCGATAACAAAATGACATTATTGGGAAAATGTTCACTGGTCAGATTTATACACCTCTTATCTATAAACTGTGATTATGACAAAACACAATCACAGATCGATGTTAAAGTAATAATATTCACAAACTACATTGGTCGAACATAATTGGTGTACACTTCGTGGAATTCCCATTAATAGTGAAAGGTATTTTTCCAAGGGATGAATTTAGGTTGTTTTAAGGTTTAAATTGCCAACAATGCGCTTTTAAATCAAAATCGATTTATTTCGTCATTTTAGAAGCGAGAATAAAAGCAAATGCATTTACGCATAGATAAATCTTTCCTCTGTCCATATGCAAAACTTTAATGAAATCGGAGACAAGTACTTTTTTTCCCCCAAAATTAACTAACATGACCCACGGACTCAAAGACGGCATAACGCATATACATTTACAGACGCGACTGGGTACACAAAAAATGAAATAATTCCATTATTTCAATACATATATTTCAAATGTATGTATCCATGCATTCCAGATTAAATTTCTGATCTATACATGCTTTTGGTTTATGCCGGAGTGCTCGGAATATGTTTAACAAACCAAATTGCAACGGTACGTCGGGAAAGGAAATGAGGATGGTGAAAATATATATTGCAGTGCTAATTTTCTGAATCCGAAAAAATTGCAAAAAAATGAAGTTTTAACAACGAGAATGAATTTTTTTTTCTTGAAAGTGTCTATTGACATGTCTACTATTAAAAACCAAAATTTAAAGTCAATCAGAAAAAAGTACTTTTTTTTCCCCAAAGTTAACAAAGTACACCGTGTTCGCTAAAATATGAACAATCGCCTTTCGAAGTTAATGTACACGCGGGATATAAAACCATGAAATTGTGAAATCCTTTTTAAGAGATATATTGATTTCAACATTGTTCTGTATTTAATGAATTATTAGAGTAGAATGTTCGCAGTTTTTTTTCAAGGACACCATTACGGTAGTATCCCTGCAACCCCGCCCTTCATGCCACCCCCACCACCCTCTATACCGTATTGATTAAGTTGTATATAGCTGCGAATGCGCAGTTTTAATCAAATTCGATTTATTTCATCATTTTAGAACAGAAAAAAGCATGTACGCGTAAATACATTTTTCCTCTGTAGATATGTAAAATATAAAAAAAAACGGACGCAAGTTCTTTAACCCCCCCCCCCCCCCACACACACACACCCGCCCCCCACCCCCGAAAATTAACGAAGTACACCGTAATCGCTTAAATACGCCGATTCCACGTTCCAAATCGATGTTCGCACGGAATAAAATTGTGGAATTATGAATTCATTTATAAAGATAAATCGATTTCAGCATTGTTCAGTAGTTGTTATATTATTGATGTAGTATGTTCACAGTATTTATGAGAGCAACGTTACGGTAGTATGACTGTATCCCTCCATTACCCCGTCGGCTTCCCCACCAACGCACACAGTACATTGTGTATTGCTGAGAAGGCGCCTTTTATTTAAATCGATTTATTTCGTCATTTTAGAAGCGAGAATAAAAACAAAATCATATAGATACATCTCTCCTCTGTATATATGTTGAATTTCAATAAACGGAGACAAGTACTAATTAAGTAACAGGGCCTTCCCAAGACGGCAACATTCATATTCATTTAAAAAGACCACCGGCTACAGAAACAATTAAATAATTTTGTTATGTAAACACATATATTTAAAATTTATGTGTCTATGTATTTTACACTAAATTTTTGATCTATACATGCTTTGGGTTAATGTCAGAGTGCCCAGTTTATTTTACAATGTTGCAACGGTATATCGGAAAATGAAATCATGATACGTTGCAGAGTTAATTTTCGAAATCAGAAAAAGCGATAAACTAATATAAGTTTAACAGGCAGAAAGAAGTATATTCTTTTAACTGTTCGTTTGAAACTGAGGGGGCGACTCGAGTACATGACTGACGAGTAACAGACATGCTACTGTCAGTAACAAACATGATTTTGTGTAAACTCGAAGATTGCATAACATAAATATGTGGACATGGAATTGTGTCATTGGTTTGTGGTGTTGTGAAACACTGTACGCGTGAATCCGAAAAGTGCGGGTCTGTTATCTTTATAGGGCATATATAGTTATATTATAACATGTGTGTTGTACTATATGCTTATCCTTGTTTATAAATGTTTGATAATGGATGTCAGCAGGAACTTGACTTTTGACCTAAAAATCAAACGGATCATCCTCTTTCCACTGTCCACCAATGAAGTTTTAAGAAATTTGCTTTTAACTGTGTTGACAAGACTTTTCATTTTCCGGACATGGTAACGGACCTTTCAACTACTGACTTCAAAATAAACAGGTATCATTCACCAAAGGCAGACAAAGTATGACGTTTTATGAAATTAGCTTTAGAGAAAGTAAAAAAGAGTTTCATTACGGACATTATCCGGTCTGTGACCTTGACCGTTGACCCACTCACAATCAAAAGGATCACCCTCTCGCCAGAAGCAATCCATCCATTAAGTTCATGATATTTGACTTACAGTTTACAACATTTTACATTATCATGTTACGGTGACAATGATCTTTGACCTAATGACATCAAAATCAAAAGGCATCATTCTCTCACCAAATGCACTCAAACCATGAATTTTGATGAGATTTGCTTCTGGGGAAGTGCACAGTGCAGACGAAGGGTTTTCATGATCATTATTGGGTCACGGCGCCCTTGACCTTCAATATTTGATATGCACATATTGATGCTTCTTACAAAGTTTCGTAAAAATCCAACAAATAGCGCAGACAAGATTTGTGACGGACGAACGGAAAAGCCAAATATAATCTGTCTCACCTACCACTTTGTGGTGGAAGACAAATTTATAAAGACAATATTTTAGTTCATGTGTATACTTTATTAAGCAAATAATTAAGCGAACATAAACTTCAGCATTGTCTCTGGCCAGTGGTGTACATGGAGTCTTCTTCCACATGACGTGCAGCCTGAAAGAAAATAAAAAGTAAAAATAAGTCGCGTACAGTATTCAATTTGAATCAGGTGTTGCGAGGGGGGCGGGGGGGGGGGAGCGGGGGGGGGGGGGCGGGGGCTAGGGCATGTTAAGGGGAATGGGACAGTTTGACACAATGGGCTAGCAGGATACATCGAAGTAAACCAGTAGCGCCAGTAAGACTTGAATCTTCAAAGCCGATATGCTATAAACGTCCCTTGACCAAAACTGAGTAAATGGCACATCAAATAAAGGGTCAATACATATTATATTGTGTATCATACGAGTATATGATTGACCTGACATGATTACAGAACAATTTTAATGTATTTTTCACCCAACAGTACTACAGCAAGAATCTATTATAAGGAAAGTTAAATCTGACAGATGGTGCAATGCTCTATAAGCAATTTTTACTAGAAGGGGAATAAAATACAACTCTTGCCAAAAATCTAAAATTGTTAAATTTTACACGTTTTGTTGATAGAATATTTTACTTTAATGACTTAGTAAGGTCATTTTACATGGGGAGAAAACATTAATATACAATTATTTATTTTCTATCTCAAAACCTGGTGATGCCGCTAGTTTTAGTAATAAAACACGATTAAATAGGGCAGTTGAAAAGACACTTTTGTAGATGTGTGGTCTGTTCTGATGGTAAAATGTGTAAAACAGACACAAGATTGAAAATTTGCTCTGTGTCCCTTTAATAAATTGGGGACCTATCACATAGACCATAATAATATTGTAATTAGTTCATGTTAAAGGGACACACGGCACTCTTGAAGTATTTATCAAGCATTAACATTAGCATTTCCATTTGTTAACCTGGTAACATTTTAAATTTAAACCTGCTTGCATTAAAAATTAAATAAAAGTGTTTCATTTTGTCTTCGTTATTCTATCAAATACTTAACTATATTATAGGTGCACTGTTATCAACAGTTCTGAACTAGATTAATAAATACTATTAATGATCCCTAATGCAAATTATGCAGAAAAATTGACCGAAACTCCAGAAGTTTAAAAAAAAAAAAGATTGCCTAGTGTCCCTTTAACACAACTTGTTTTCGCATGTATCCAGTACATGTAGTTTATGACAATCACGCTGCATTATCACCGAAAACATTTTTTACTGTAACTTTGAACAGCACCGTGCAAGCATAACACAAGCTCCATTTAAAGAACTACACAAGTGTAAACATTTTTTAAAAGGGCTCCCACCTCAAAATGATCCAATGGCATTTAACTCGGCTTGACATTCTGAAGTCGTCAGTATCAATTCACTTAGAATTGCTCAAGGGCACGATTCACATTTGAGGCCTCTCTGAAAAACAACATCAATCCAATGTCAATGATCAAACAGACAGAGTTTATCCTTTGTTATACATAATGTAACATATTTATAAAGGAAAACTCAAAACTCTACTAACTGTCCTGGATATATATGTACACATATGTGTATGTAGATCTATATTACTGTACATAAATATTAATCTGACATGTCAATGGCTGTTTACATTATTTCGATGGTAGTTGTATCGAGTATGTATTCACGAATGTGCGAGAAAATGGGGATAACATAACGATAAAGAGACAACGCTAACAATTTACATTCATGAATCTGAGGGGTGGGGGTGGAGGGGGTTTCTAGTTTCCTTACCCCCTCCTTGTTTTCGGTATTCAAGCTCCATCTACCCACCCCCATCCTCCCCACATCAACCGTACTTGGGTGGGCGGGGGTGCGGGGGACATTGATAGCATTTCTACTAGTAATTGTTTTATTCCACGAAACGTTCTACAGTTTACAGTACATCCAGTTACTGCAAAGATCGGAGTACACGAAAAATATAAACTTTCTATTATACAGTATACGCCACTTTTTTAGGCACTATATTTGGCTTATGTCTAAATATGTACGATCTAAAAGTGGTGTGTACTGTTTATTAACAAACACATTTTAATGATAAAACAAATACCTTGATCATGGACCTCTAGCAGCAGACAGTAATCCCAAATCCAATTTGACCAACATGTCAATTTCACGTGTCAAGTTATGTCACGGTGACCTGTCAGTCACCAACACTGCATCGTGTTGACACATAATGGGACGTTATTTCGTCCGGTAAGGTATTAGTTTTTACATAATCTACGGTATGAAACACTGTAAGCGTGTTGTTAGACTCCATAGGTACCCGTAGTGCTCGCCGAGGTAGCGCGCCCAATTTCGGGTGTAAAAAAATGGCGTCTGTTTTAATTGAAAATTCGTAAAATAGTCCGTAAAATACAAAGAAATAGTCCATGTTCGCGGAGTTAAAATGCGAACAGAACTGATATGTTATAGGTCCGTGGCGTTTCTACTGGTACGGGACAAAGCAAAACATACAAACATATACATGATACAAAACATATGTCGCAATGATTTCGCTTGTTATATAATTTAGAGGGGCACTCGGGGTTCGTTCTCACATGTCCATCCGACCTGCATTACATATAACCATTCCTTCTATCTATCTGCAGTAATAAGTAAAATACTGAGGAAAACCTTACCCAAAATGTAACCCGTATTGTGTTGGTAGCTATATAGAAACTTCACTGGCACCAAATGACCAAAATGCATAAGTACATCGCATACACACAATAAACCGCCTAGACAAAACTCGTGAGCGAATCTAACAAGTATAAAAATACAAGTGCACGAGATCTCTTTTCACGCCGTCAGTGTTCGAGATCATTTTCGAAATTGCATAATTATGTTCACTGTAGCACATATAACTTTTAAATTGTGGTAGTTATGCTTTTTTTTGTTTATAAAGCCAAGTTGCGGGACTAGAACTGATGCAAATGAGTACATTTTATGACGAATATCATGAAAACCTCTTCATTCCAGTGTACGAGACCGACTCGAAAAACTACATTTCGGAAATGGGGGCGGATTAAACAAAAAATATATAGGGCATTCATCTATAAAGTGCAGGAAAGTCCGCATACTTTGCGCTATATTACATGATAATGCGTAAAGTAATATATAAACTATAAAGAAAATCTTACTTCGAAGCGGGTTGTTTTTCCGTATGTTCCGCCATTTGAAACCACGTTATCCCCACCTTGATTAGGCTTGGTACTGATTTTATCTGAAAAGTTTCGTTGACAAGTTGGTGATATGCCCCACTAGTCCTGGTACTGCTCATCCCTGCCAAGTTTTGATGAAATCCGGTCAGGAGTTCTGGAAAAATAGTCCAGACAAAGCTTGTGTATTACGTTTTTAAAGGGCCATAATTCCGCCAAAAATCATTCAATCGGAACACGGTGATGAATTGCCTTACTAGATTTGGAAATTATTTTCCCTACAAAGTTTCATTAAAATCCGGCCAAATAATAAACCTATCGCCTTAATGACGCAAAATACAGCATTTGTAACTAAATCAAGGGTCGTAACTCCAATGTTGCTAGTCTGATCTGGCTGGTTTTAGAACTTTTCGAGTTTTCATCGATATTAACAATCTGATAAAGTTTAGTAAAGATCGGATGAAAATGAATTCCGTATCGTCTTAAGAAGGCGAAATACAGAATTTGAAACTAAATCAAGGGCAATAACTCCACTGTTACATTTCCGATCTGGCTGGTTTTCGAACTTGTCGCAGCTTCTGGTAAAGTTTGGTAAAGATTCGATGAAAAAATGGATGCAATATCCTCTTAACGAGGTAAAATATAGCATTTTTAACTAAAGCAAGGGCCACAACTCCGCTGTTGCTGACCCGAACTAGCTGGTTTTCAAACTCGTTTGAACTTTTATTTATATCAACAATCTGATAAAATTTGGTAAAGATCGGATGAAAAATGATTGCCATATCGTCTTAACGAGGCAAAACCTAGCATTTTAAACTAAATCAAGGGCCATAACTCCGCTGTTACTAGTCCGATCTGTCTGGTTTTCAAACTTATCCAGGCTTTCATTGATATTAACAATCTGGTAAAGATTGGTAAAGATTGGATGAAAAATGAAGGCCCTATCGTCTTAACGAGGCAAAATATAGTATTTTTAAAATGAAATCAAGGGCCATAACTCCGTTGTTACTGATCCGATCTGGCTGGTTTTCGAACATTTGCGAGCTTTTATTGATATTAACAATATGGTAAAGTTTAGTAATGATTGGATGAAAAATGAATGCCCTATCGTCTTAACGAGGCAAAATATAGCATTTTAACTAAATCAAGGGCAATAACTCCGTCGTTAATGGTCCGATCTGGCTTGTTTCACACGTATACAAGCTTTTACTGCTATCAATAATCTGGTAAAGTTTTGGGAAAGACCGGATAAAAAATGAAGGACCTATCGTCTTAACGAGGCAAAATAAAGAATGTTTACCTAAATCAAGGGTCATAACTCCGCTGTTACTGGTTTGATCTGGTTTGATCTGGCTGGTTTGCGAACTTGTCTGAGCTTTTATTAATATTAATAATGTAGTAAGGTTTGGTAAAGATCGGATGAAACATGATTGCCCTATCGTCTTAACGAGGCAAAACATAGCATTTTTAACTAAAACAAGGGCAATAACTTCGTTGTTGCTTGTTCGACCTAGCTAGTTTTCGAATTTAGCCAAGGTTTTATTGCTATTAATAATCTGATAAAGCTTGGCAAAGATCGGATGAAAAAAGAATGCCCTATCGTCTTAACGAGGCAAAATATAGCATTTTTAACTAAACCAAGGCGCATAACGCCGCTATTACTAGCCCGATCTGTCTGGTTTTCGAACTTCTCCGAGCTTTCATTAATATTAACAATCTGGTAAAGATTGGTAAAGATCGGATGAAAAATGAATGCCCTATTTTCTTAACGAGGCAAAATATAGCATTTTTAACTAAATCAAGGCCAATAACTCCGTTGGTACTGGTCCGATGTGGCTGGTTTTCGAACTTGCCCATTTTTTCATTGCTATTAATAATCTGGTAAAGCTTGGCAAAGATCGGATGAAAAATGAATGCCCTATTTTCTTAACGAGGCAAAATATAGCATTTTTTACTAAATCAAGGCCAATAACTCCGTTGGTACTGGTCCGATGTGACTGGTTTTCGAACTTGCCCATTTTTGCATTGCTATTAATAATCTGGTAAAGCTTGGCAAAGATCGGATGAAAAATGAAGGCCCTATTGTCTTATCGAGACAAAATATAGCATTTTAACTAAATCAAAGGCCATATCTCTGGTGTTACTGGAGCGATCTGGCTGGTTTTCGAACTTATCCGAGCTTTCATTGATATTAACAATCTGACGGACAACGATGGACGACTGACAACTCAGCATCCCATAAGCTCTACTGGCCGAAGGCCAGCTGAGCTTATGGGATGAGCTAAGAATTTTCAAATTTTAAAAAATCAAAGGGCTTTAACTCCAACAATATAGGTGCAAACCGGCTGATTATCGAACTTGGCACATACATTGTGGCCATAAACACTGTCCCCAAGTTCCATTAGGATTATATTACAACTAGAACTACCACTGAAGGTGATGAATACTCCCGCTTTTTGCTATAGCCGATGATGTGCAAAATCAAGAGTAATAAATGTCTAAAATATATGTTTATTTCTTAATGTGAAAAAAATTCTAATTAAAACAAAGGTCCATAATTCTGTAAAACAAAATGCAGAATCGAAATCCATTAATGCAGGGACACACCATATTATCACGTGAACTGTACGTTAGGTGTAATAACAATCCATGAAAAGTGTTAAAGTGAAAACCACATAAAGGTTCATTATGGAGTGAAAAACTCTAAGTCAAATAAACGGCCGTGATTCTGAAATGAATTAGGCATCAACAATTTGTGATGTAGAAGGACATAAGGTAATCAGTTGTTACGTGTACATGAAGTTTGGGAACAATCAATTCGAAAATGTTTGAGAAAAATGTGTTAACATGTCATTATACAATATTAAAGTGGACAATTCTATGTCAAACAAAGGGCCATAATTCTAAAATAAATTAGGCAATCAATGATGGGTAATGTACAGGGACGTAAGGCCATCAGTTGTTCAGTTGTTATGTGTATATTAAGTTTGGAGACAATCAATTAGAAAATGTTTGAGAAAAAATGTGTTAACTTGTCATTATACAATATTAGAGTGGAAAATTATATGTCAAGCAAAGGGCCGTAATTCTGTAATAAATTAGGCAATCAATGATGGGTGATGTACAGGGACATAAGGTCATAAGTTGTTATGCGTATATTAAGTTTGGGAACAATCAAGTCGAAAATGTTTGAGAAAAAATATGTTAACATGTCATTATACAATATTAGAGTGGAAAACTAAGTCAAACAAATGGCCATAATTCTGTAATATATTAGGCAATCAGTGATGGGTGATGTACAGGGACGTAAGGTCATCACTTATTATGTGTACACGACGTTTGTGAACAATCAATTCGAAACTGTTTGAGAAAAAATGTGTTAACATGTCATTATACAATATTAGAGTGGAAAACTAAATCAAACAAATGGCCATAATTCTGTAATAAATTAGGCAATCAGTGATGGGTGATGTACAGGGACGTAAGGTCATCACTTATAATGTGAACATGCATTTTGGGAACAATCAATTCGAAACTGTTTGAGAAAAATATCTTAACATGTTATTATACAATATTAGAGTGGAAAACTAAGTCAAACAAATGGCCATAATTATGTAATAAATTAGGCAATCAATGATGGTTGATGTAGAGGGACATACGTTTATCAGTTGTTATGATTATATGAAGTTTGGAAACAATCCATTCAAACGTGTTTGAGATATGCAAGTATTAAATGTGTTACGCGATGCGACGGGACGCGACGGGACGGAACAAAATCAATGATGGGTGATGTTCAGGGACACACAAGTTCATTATCAGTTATGAGTATATGAAGTTTGGGAACAATCCATTCAAAAGTGTTAAATGTGTTACGCGACGTGACAAATAATGTGTGACGGGACGTTGGGGACAACGTGATTCTTATATAGCCCCCACTTCACTATGTGAAAGAGGGGTTATAAATATTTGAGTTATTCAACGGAAACCACAAAAAAACGTTAATTTCACAAGTCAAAGGGTTATCAACATGGTCGAGATATTGTGGTCATAAACATTTCTCGCAAGTTTCATCAGATTTGGATTATAAATATTGAACTTATGGAACAGAATCGCAAAAATCTTCATGTTTCAAAAATCAAAGGTCCTTAACTATGGCAATATAGGTGTTATCTGGCTGGTTATCAAATTTGGCCAATATATTGTGGCCATAAGCATTAATTTTGTTCCCGAGTTTCATCAGGATTGGATTATAAATATTGAATTTATTGAGCGAAAACCACAAAAAAAATCATCAAATTTCTAAAATCAACAGCCACAACGTCTGCAATATAGGTGCGATCGACCTAACTGGTTGTTATCAAACTTGGTCGACATATTGTTGCCATGAACATCATCGCCAAATATGGCGTTCTCTTTTAAGGTGCCTCCTATTATACCCAATCAATTACATTTACAAAATGGCACATGTCATATCAAAAATGATCTCGCCATTCGTAGACTAAGGATACATGTATCTCGAACACATTTGCCATGGTTGTACAAGAATGGCATCATGGCGCAACAGCAGTGAAACATCTTAGAAAAAAACAAAAGCTGTTTAAAACACTTCTAAGAGCCACGAATGCTCATCGACTACAGCGTGATTTATGATGATGTTGAGCCATGCACTTCATTGGAGGAAGAGTATCAGGTCTGGTTTTGGAGCAAAACATCATCTGGTTATGGTCATAAACAACTATTAAATATGAACGAATTTAAGATCCTCTGTTCATATAATGTATATAATGCAATTACATCTTTACACTTTCAAAAAGAATTGATTAAGATAAAGCCAAACATATAATTATCACTTCAATATTCTATAAGGTGTGAAAAACTAATAAATCAGTTGCAGAATCAATACAATTCATTACTTTTATTCGACATACCATAATTACATGTTTATTGCCTTACACAAGACTAGTGGGTGGGGAAGGTTTATTTGCATCATAAATTCAGACAACAACATTTGCCTTGAATGTTTGTGTTTCTTGCCTTTTTAGTTTCTACATAACCTCTCAATGTGTGAATATAATGCAATTCATCACAAATCTAATAATAATATAGAGAAAACATTAAAAACTAACTCATTTGCTATGTTTATTTGTGTGCATTATTTACCGTCAAAACCAATAGTACTCTCTAAATAGTGTTTTTATTATGTCTGTACTATAAATATTATTGTAACTGCCAGGGGTATGACACGTCCAACAATAAGGCACGAAACTAGGTACGAAACATCTATGGTATGAAATGTCCAGGATTGTCCTGAAACCTAATACCATACAGTACAGTACCATACCATACAAGTGACGATTTAACGGAAATAGTGTGCGTGGTACGGAAAAATCGAAAGAAGTAATAAATAGTTTCTCAAAAAAGGCAATATAACCTATGAAGTGCATATTTCCATATCAGGCCATAGTGACCTTAAAATGGCTAATAATAATATTAATATATCAATATTTGTCCACATAGAGCACGCATCATAACTGAATACAAGATAACACAAAACATCCGCTCTATGAATTGGCTTTCCTTATCTCCAGAACTGAACCCAATTGAGCATCTTTGAGACGAGCTGGGCGCCGAGTTCGGGCAAGAGAACCGGAAGTAACCAACCTTGACGAACTTCACCAGGCTCCTCTGGAGGAATGGGACCAAATTCCACTGAATTGGTAACATCAATGATTAAACGCTGCCACATTGTTGTACAGCAGCGGGCAGGATATACCCCATATTAACTGTTTGTATTGTCCGATCAGACTATTTCAGGGAGTTGTGACTGAATAAAACTGTGGAAGGGAAGCTAAATAACATTTTCGAAAACATTCGTGCGTTTATTCGCAAAATATTAAAGTTATAAAGCATTTTGACCACCCATTTTGTTTTACATTCTCTTTTTTCAAGATTTATTGCCCTTGGTTATACCAGATGTATGGGTAGTTACCCATGTTATGTTACTTAATTATCTTCTTTTACACTTGTTTTGTTATTGCTGTTTAAATTAGTTGTATAAATAGTCAACCCTTTTCTCGCATTCAGCATTCACAACAGTAAATTTGCTGAACATTTTCATTGTTAAATATGCTACAGCTATTCTGTATTATTTAGAAAAATAACGCTTCGTTAAATTTTCCTTATGCTATGTAAAACAATATTGAATTGGTGCAATGGTTTCTGAGTAGAACGTTCTATTAATCCAGTTTGCTTAAAAAAGAGTATGACATGTTTTTCAGTGTAAAATCATTCAGGTCCAGATGTTATGTACTTATGTGGGAACATTGTTTAAACGCAATTTCTCCTCAATAAATACTGAAAAGGGGATCCTTTGAAGGCATCAAACACGAACAAGAGATAAAAGTAGTAGACTCGGTTTTATTGAGTCTGTTCATGAGATCTAATGTGAGGTGCAACACCTCTAATGCCTCCTAGCACCGGCTTAAGCGATATTCTACGTTTAAGCCACACAAATAGGGCTTGATGATCTCAAAGGATCAGTAAGTAATAACACTACTGATTTGTAGTCGGGGCAATTTTTTTTACGGCCGCCACACATCACTAAACAAACGCTAGTGCGAATGCCAATAAATACTGAAAAGGGGGATCCTTTAAAAGCAACAAACACAAACAAGAGATAAAAGTAGCAGACTCGGTTTTATTGAATCTGGTCATGACAGATAGTGTAGTGCAACACCTCTCACACCTCCTAGCACCGGCTTAAGCGATATTCTACTTTAAAGCCAAAAAGACTGGGCTTGATGATCTCAAAAATATCAGTAAGTAACACTACTGATTTGTAGTCGGGGCGACGTTTTACGGCCGCCACACAGCATTAAACAAACGCTAGTGTGAATGTCAATAAATACTGAATTCGCCAATAAAACACAAAATGTTGTGTTAAGAATTATTTATGTACAGTCTGGTAATGATGCAAGTTATTCTGAATCGTGTATTTCCGTGCTGAGAGTTAGGATGGAACAACAGTGCGATGTTATTGTGCACGACGATTCATTTAGGCTTCGCGCGGTTCATTGTCATGGGCAATTGTGTGGGTGGACTGCGTTTTTTAATTTTTTTTTATAAATCTAATAATATGTGATACCTGCATTTTGTAGTTAAACCCGGACATTTGAAATACATTTGAAGTACATTCAGGTGATACCTGCCATTTTTGTAATTAAAACCGGGACGTTTGAAATACCTTCAGGTGAAACCTGCCATTTTTGTTCTTAAAACTCAGACATTTGAAATACATTTGAAATACAGGCGAACGTTATGACAAAAGTATTGAATAAGCACTGAAATACAGAAGAAGGTTCTGCCAAACACCATGAACAATTAAGTAAATACAGGGAACGTTCTGCCATACAAAGGTAATAATTAAGTACATACAGGGGAACGTTCTGCCATACACCAGTAATAATTAAGTTAATACAGGGGAACGTTCTGCCAAACACCATAAATAATTAAAAATAAAATCAGGGGAACGTTCTGCCAAACACCATTAATAATTTAGTAAATACAGGGGAACGTTCTGCCAAACACCATTAATAATTAAGTAAATACAGGGGAACGTTCTGCCAAACACCATTAATAATTATGTAAATACAGGGGAACGTTCTGCCAAACACCATTAATAATTAAGTAAATACAGGGGAACGTTCTGCCAAAACCATGAACAATTAAGTAAATACAAGGGAACGGGCTGCGAAAAACCATGAACAATTAAATAAATACAGTGGAACGTTTTGCCAAACACCATGAACAAATAAGTATATACATAGGAGACGTTCTGCCATACACCATTAATAATTATGAAAATACAGGGGAACGTTCCGCCAAACACCATTTACAATTAAGTAAATGCACAGGAGACGTTCTGTCATACACCATTAATCATTAAGCAAATACAGGGGACGTGCTGCCAAACACATTAATAATTAAGTAAATACAAGGGAACTTTCTGCCAAAACCTTGAACAATTAAGTAAATACAGGGGAACGTTCTGCCAAACACCATTAACAATTGAGTAAATTTATACAGGGGGACGTTCTGCCAAACACCATCAACGATGAAATAAATTTATACAGGGGTACGTTTTGACAAAAACCTGAAATATATATTTCAAAAAAGGAGAATAGTTCGACAGTTTCCTTGAACAATTGTGTAAAAACAGAAGAAAGCTCTGACAATAACCTTGCACAATTACGTAAACACAGGAGAACGTGCCGGTTACCCCACCTATAATTAAGAACAATGGATTCAACGCGCTATGGTAGGTACACACGTTCAGAGCTAAGCTTCTCACAGCTATCTTTCTAACAAGTACAGATATATATTTAAGCTAGATCTAAATCTAAGAGATATCTCTCTATCACACCATATATCTTTTTAAGGAAAATTATATCTCTCTAACGAGCAAAATATCTTTCTAAGCAGAGAGATATCTCTGTAAGTTAATGAGATATATTGCTTGGGAATAAATACTAATTTGGCCTGCCATACATTCAATTTATTTTCTTGCAACAATCTTGAATACATTTATACAATAACACATTAAGAAACACACCTAAGAGAGTAAGGTTACAGTTCGCCCTATGCTTTCCTCTTTCATTGTACGATGACCGGACAGGCTGTAGACCCTATGATGACGCCTACCTAAAGCCCAATGGGACGGTGGCGTTTGATGCTTGTCTATGATCTTTCTTGTCGTGTCGTTAATGGTTTATTCTCTTGTTGCTCTGGCTTCTGCCAAGTCATTGAGTACCTTCATTGTGGCTTTCTAGGCTATTGTTTTTTGTATTATATTAACACGAGCATATTTGTGTTTTACTTATATTGCCTATTGATGCTGCCTCGTTGGTTAGAGATTAGATCATGGCGGGGATTTCTTTATTTACACTGTCCTGTTTTAATGGGCTGTGCCTACTTTGCCACTGACCGTTTCAAGACGGTAGCCCTATTGTCAACCCTGTTGTGTTTGTGATGTCGTTTGCATTGAATATTACTTTTGCCTTCTTGTTTGTTTGCGTGTTTGTTTCTATATTTTGTGGTTGACTGTCCTACTTGAATGGTATTTTCCCTGTCCGATCTTTTTATATTTCTTCAAATAAATTCCAAATGTATCACCTGTAAACCCACTAAACATGTTAAATTGGAAATCTATTGACACGTTGTATGAGATGAGTTTCAATTTCGCAAACCCTTGAGAACGACCAACAAAATTATCTGGTTACCAGGGACTTCAAATAGCTAATGATGAGCCTTGAGTTACTAAAACGTAGATCAATATTTTACAGGAAATAAAGTACTTGTCATGTGCTTTTCACAAGTACGAGAAAAGAATGGCTTTGAAATGTTCTCGTATTCCAGCTCCAGATATCGAATTGTGATAGGCTGACACAATGTGTTATTGCTGAATAATTACTTTTAGCACCGTCTTCATAGAATTTAAATGTTGTTAAATAGCTCACCAAGAGAGTAGCCTTCCAGAGAGAGGGGAAGGATAAGGAATCCCGGATCCTGCCCTACTTTTCATAACGAATAGATGTGTACGCGTCTTTAGCGTGCTGGAGTAGTTGATTTTAAAATATTAGAACAAAATTTACTTTACTAAATGAAATTATTGCACTTTTTCTACATTGTTTCTCTTTTTGAACATGTTAACACAAGTTTCTCAATAAAAGCAAAACGGTGCACTTTAAGCAACCCTTTCGTCATATTTGAAACAAAAACTCTGTAGTCTGTTTTAGGCGGATTAACGTCTGACAAGAAGCTTCAATCTTCAGATCATCTCCCGTTCAGGTTGCTGTTCCAGTATTGTAAGATGTTAAGTTTGTATGGAAAGATATTGCTTGGAACGAATTCTTTCGGCGGAGGTAAGTTTCTGAATTATGCCTTCTTTCTCATTGTTTTGAGATACAATACTAAGTATTTATTATTGGTGGTGTTTGTATAAAGTTACTTCGAAATGGTTTCCTACCTTCACGTTTACTTTTAAACTCCAACTTTTTGGATATATCTATCTAAGCTTGTCGTGTTGAAGCAACTTAATCACGCTAATAAGTATTGTTAATTATGATAATACGTATTGTTAATTATGATAATACGTATTGTTAATCATAATAATAATAATTCATGTCTCAGCTGATATTCGGTTAGTCTATATCATCTGCAAAGATTGCTTGTTTTCAAGACAAACGTCTAGAACTGTTCTTCTAAAAAACGTTTGACGCGGCAGCCATTTTACCGAGATTTTGGTATCGTTTCTGGTTGGCTGATACAGACGCACCTTCTATCCAAGATATACAAAACGACAGAAAGACAATTAATTACGAAATAACAAAGAGGGAAACTTCATCATTATATCGACGAACTAAATACAGATGGTCAAAAATACTTCAATAAAAAAATAATAATTACTGCCATGTGCTTTCGGTTATAAATTTGTTTCTGCAGAAAGGGTCACGACGTTTTATTTACAATCAAGCTCCGAGATAATCAAGACTAATATTCGCAATATGTATTTCAAATACCGTCAAATTTAGCATTGCATAGCAATCTCTACCCAGAGGAGTCGGTCCTTGTAAAAAAAAAAGTACACGTTTACTTCGCGGCTCTTGGCAACCGTGTGAAGAAAACGTTCGGGTGCAATATCAAGGTGTGCAATATCGTAAATATTGAATTCTTGCTCCAATGAAAAGTCCTTGGGACAATAGGAAAGTATACGATACAACCTAATATGATGTGTTAACGGGATCAAAAATTAATTTAAAGTCATCTGTAGCATGTTTTACAAAACATTCTTATTATAGTACATCGTATATGAAACACATTATATTTATAGCCATCTTGAAGTTAGAATCGTAGCTAACGGATATCAACATGTTATTAGTTATGTAAATTAGACAACTGGACGTACAGTTTTGTATATGGCAACCAATGTGGTCAGACACAGTCCACCAAACCCTTAATTACATCTTTCATGAGAAATATATCATATCATATTTTCAGCAATGAATATAGTTTGGAATACCATACTCACGTTATGCAATATTCTACTAAAGCAATGCTAACATTACATATATAATATTGAAATGACTTGACTTTAGTTATTTTTTACATGTCAAACAAATTATAGTGTTTCAGGTTTCACTTATCTGTCATGAATGTCAGCTAGAATAATCCAAGCGAGAGCATCTTTTATTAGCTCGACTATTCGATTCGAAGAATAAGAGAGTTTATGTAATCAATTCGGCGTTGGCTTTGGCGTAACACTCCACCTCTACCTCGAATCATGCGCATATCTGTGCGTTTATACGTCTATATATCTTATATTTCCTTTCCTAGCTCAACGAAATTTGGGCATGAGGATCCTCATATTATCTAAATAGATGCGTAAGTTCTGCTGGCTCCTAGAATCCACGAACTCCCATAAATCAAAATCAAAAGGGGTCATCCTCTTATCACAGGCAGTTCACCTATGAAGTTTCATGAGCTTTGCTTACGGGGAAGAGGAATTATCGGGCCCCGGTGACCTTGACCTTTGACCTACTGATCTCAAAATCAAAAAGGTTATCTCACCACAGGCAGTCCATCTATGAAGCTTCATGAGATTTGCTTCAGGAGGAAACATGTTTTTCATTATCCGGTGTCGGTGATCTTGATCTTTGACCTTTGACCTACTGACATCAAAAGCAATAGGGGTTTCCACTCACCACATTCAGTTCACCTATGAAAATTCATGAGATTTGCCTCAGAGGGAGAGGAGTGAAACCCGTATACACCCCTAAACTTCGTTTAGCGGAGTATAATTAAGCTGTTGAATATGTCTATATGGCATTCCTTATAGCACTATCTAAAGTGTACAGAAGTAACTAATTTAAACAAATATTAGCATTTTTGTAATTACCAGAACATATTTTTGTTACAAATGCAATGCATTCGTCAGAAAACATTTTGTGTTACTGTTATCCATTTATGGTATAGTCAAAACACACGTGTTACTATTATGCATTTGTACGGTTGCCAAAACGCCCATTTAGAACATAAAGCGCATCATTTTACCAGCAAATGTTTTCAGTTTACAAAGAAATATATCATATAGTTTCCTAAATAACCATTTGAAATCGCTCCAAGGACAGGCTCCGCAAATTTGTGGGCGCCTGATCGCATGCCAACCTGTAATAAAGGAGATAGGGAAACCATTTGTGTAATTGATTAGAATAAAATAGCGTGCCACATATAAATACTTAAATACTATTTTGGATAAGAATAAAGGAACATGTGTACTGAAAATTTGATGGTTGAATTATAAAAATGGGAATACATACATTTGTACATTAAAATGCATTATATTGTGCTACAGAGACTTCAGGAGAATGATTCATGTTAAAAACAATGAATTACTACTGCAATAAATCAATAGAATAATATTTGCAAAAAATCGATGATTAAGGTTTGATGTATATGTTTTCCCAAATTGGTGTCTTGTCGTGCCATCAATGGTTTATTATTCTCTTGTTGCTCTGACTTCTTCCAAGTCAATGTGCACCTTCTTTGTGGCTTTCTAGGCTATTATCTTTTTGTAGTTATATATGCACGAGCATCCTTGTGTTTACTAATATTGCCTATTAATGCTGCCTTGTTGGTTAGAGAATAGTTCATGGCGGGGCTTGTTTTATTTGCATTGTCCCGTTTTATTGGGTTGACAGTAGGGTAAGTGTGAGGTTTGGTGCACCCTAGAACTGACCGTTCCAAGCGGTAGGTAGCCTTATTGTCAACCCTTTTGTGTTTGTGATGTCTTATTTGGCCTTTTATTCATCTTTAAATTTGTTCTTTGTTTTTGCGTGTGTTTGTTGTTGACTGTCGTTTTTGAAAGCTGCTTTTCCTGTTCGATTTTTATATCTATAATTACATCAGAAAAAGCTACCCCCAATAACAACTTCGGTTTAATATCAGTCTACTGATTATATATCAGTCTACTGATATTTATTATATTTATTTGGCAGCTCTAGAGCTCCTTATAAATAAAAATCTGCTTTGTTCATTTATATACTCATTTCAGTTTAGAATATTGATTTGGAAGAGGATACTCTAGCAATTTAGACAATCATTTTTATTTATAAAAACATAATATCTGTAAAAGTAGTTCATTCATTTTTTTAATCTATAAAAAATAAAGTCTGTAAAAGTACACAACACCTTTATTCATTTGTTTTAATCTATAAAAACATGATGTCTGTAATATTACACAACACCTTTCTTCATATTTTTAATCTATAAAAACATGATGTCTGTAATATTACACAACACCTTTCTTTTGTTATCGAAAAACTGTCTTCTATATAGTTAATTCCTTTCTCGTATTCAGCATTCACAATGTACTACATGTATTTTGTTTGGAATTTTTATAAACATGCTCTTTTTACCTTAGATTTGGTTGAAATGACAGTAAATCTGCTGAACATTTTCATTGTTAAATATGCTACAACTATTCTGTATTATTTAGAATAACAACTCCTCGTTCAACTTAGCTTATAATCTGTAAAGCAATATTGAATTGGTGTAATGGTTTCTGAGTAGAATGTTCTGTTAATCCAATTTGCTTAAAAAGAGTATGACATATGTTTTCAGTGTAAAATCATTCAGGTCCAATGTTATGGACTTATGTGGGAACATTGTTTGAACGCGATTTCTCCTCAACTCGTTTTCAGATCTTCACAAAAATATCCGAGAACATTGCAGAAAACTGTAAATGATGTCTTGTTTTTGTTTTCTAATAACATTTCTATTTCTGCATAATCCAAGATATGGCCGCACAGATTTAAATATATTGGGATCGCTACGCTAGAGTAAAATGCATGTTTATATTAGCTCAATGCTCAACTTTATAGAGGAATACCACGCCGTAGAGGTATGAAACCACTAATTATTTTCCCGATAGACACCAATGTTAAAGTGCCACATAGTAATGATTTGCTGCATATATTGATAATGCAGCAGTGTAATTATCACAGAGAAAACTAATTTTCCACTAAGAGTCACAAGACATGTAAGAAAGTTCTTGTTTGTTTACTAAACAGATCAAAGGGTGCTGTTTTCAATAATGGTTACTCACCATGTTGTAAGCATAGAGTCTAAATTTCGAAAATCTTCCTCAGTGATCCAGTAAAACCTATTAATACGCTTCTTATACATACAACCACAAAATCGAACAGAAATGGGCAGTTTCCCCTTACTTATAATGACCATTTCCATCAAAAAAGGAGGGATTACCTTTTATTATAGGAAGTACATTCAACTACACCTCGGAGGCTTACCTGTAATTAGTGGTGGTAAACCTAGTCACAGGTCCAATCACATTATACTGACACCAGGACGATCAGTTCTAGCACTGCCCTTTGTATGCTGAACGTGAAGAAATGTAGATACTAGTATCATTGTTGATGTCATTTGTGAACTGGAAGGGGATTGAACCCAGGAACTCCCCGGTGTGAGGCGGACGTTCAAACACTAATCCACCGATGCGGTATTCAAATACATAGAAACAACATGAAACACCCTTGTTTTTTCATTACCGAAAAATCGTTTGAATAGTAGCCTATACACTTTAAAACCGGAAGGGTGTGTAAAAGACACATAAGCAGAAGTTATATTTACGTCAACTAGGTTGACCTTTCTGAGTTAATTCTGAAAGCTATTGCCTGATATTTGTTTTACGATTATTCTGAGAATATATAACAAATGAAGACTAATTAATATCATATAGAGTAACTCGAATTTTTTTCTCACTTGTTTTCGCAAGTATTTGTCGTCTGGCAAATTGATGATCCATATTGCGATAGAATCTGGAACCACGCCGCTTAAAATACCATTGATCAATAATATTATGCCTGAATATGATACATATACTTCAATTAGAGCGTGATTTAATAGCAATACAATACAGCAATGTGAATCTTTATTACTCGTATATTACCGCTGGGAGCAGTTGTCACTCTGGGAGATGCCATCGAGTTGTAGCCGTCAGATGAGACTAATGGTTTGGCAGGGGTTAAACTGTCGTCTTCTGTGTCATGAACTCTGGTTACCAAACCAATACTTATGTGCGAAATATGTTGGTAAATTTAGATTCTTCAAAAGCAACTGGGCTTGACCAAATTGGCCCAAAACTTCTCAAACTATCAGCTAATTGCATATCAAACAGTATTACACATTTAATTAATAGTAGTATTAAACAAGGTGTATTCCCAAACACCTGGAAACATGCGAAAGTGTTTCCGTTATTTAAAGCCGGACCGTCTGACGATGTAAACAATTATAGGCCTATTTCTGTATTACCTACAATATCAAAATTAATTGAAAGACATGTGCATGATTCATTCATGAGTTTTCTACAATTCTATCAGCTTTTATGTAAGTCACAAAGTGATTTCAGGAAACAACATAGCTGTGAAACAGCTTTGGTTTATATGATAGATAAATGGCTAAAGGCATTAAATGAAGGAAAATTTGCAGGTGCTATAATGGTAGATTTCCGGAAGGCATTCGATCTGGTGGATCATAATATTTTACTTCAAAAATTAAAGTTATATAAATGTGGTGAGCTTACACTGCAATGGTTCAAATCTTACCTGTCAGATAGGAAACAAGTCGTATCTTTGAAAGGTGCTCTTTCTAAGGAACAAACAATAACGTGTGGGGGTACCTCAAGGGTCCATACTAGGACCTTTAATGTTTTTGGTGTTCATCAATGACCTTCCCCTTGAACTGAATGGCATTGTTTCTAATACAGATATGTATGCAGACGATACTACCATATACGAAATAAACGAATCCAAAGATATAATAGAAATAAATCTACAGAAAGCTCTTGATATTTTGAAAGTCTGGTGCTTGCATAACGGTATGGTATTAAATGCGTCAAAAACGAAAGTCCTTTTTGTAACCACACCACATCGACGTGCCAGATTAGAAGATAAATCACTTTCTTTGCACTATAATGACATTGATTTACAGATTACTACCGGTGATAAAATTTTAGGAGTAAATATAAATGAAAATTTAAAATGGGATGACCACATATTGTTTATTAAGAAAAAAATAGCCAGAAATGTTTGGTTACTGTCAAGAATAAAATATTTTATTCCTTTGAATTATCGAATTATTTTCTATAAAGCTTACATACAGCCACATCTAGACTTTTGTAATGTAATCTGGGGTAACACAAGTCGAAAAAATATCAACAGCCTTTTAATAATGCAAAAAAGGGCATGTCACGTTATTTTAGGTGAACAGTATATTACTTTTCAAGCCGCTATGGAACAACTAAATTGCCTCACAATTGATCAGCGAATTATACTTCAAAAGGCCAAATTCATGTATAGAGTTTCGAACAATACTGCCCCTTCATATATTTCCGATATGTTTACTACTCGTAATTCAACTGACAGAAATCTTCGATCACTAACTGATACTAATTTTAGTATTCCTAAGCCTAATCGGGAACTTTTCAAGGGCAGCATGTCTTACTCCGGGACCATTTTATGGAATAATATTCCAGAGCACATTCAGAAGTGTGCAACAATGAAAAGTTTTACAAACAATTGCATGAAATGGATAAAGGAAAAACAACATTAAACTCGATATAGATATCATCTCATCTTATTATTGTGTAAATATCGTTCAAACTACCACCACCAACAATGTTATTATGTTAACATATATCTTATGTATCTTGCCTTTCTTGTATTTTGTATCATGTATTTGTTATAGAGGGCCCCAAGGAAGATTAGTATAAACTAATTGGGTCACCCTCGATAAATAAAGACTTTCATTCATTCATTCATGATTACAGTTTTCGTCTGTCTTTTGTGCCCGACAATCTGCATCGATGCATACTTATACTGAAAGGAAAAAGAAACGCATAATCAAAAACTGCCTATAACACACTATTATACAGACCTAATTCTACGTAATATTCCAGATATATCTCAACGTGTTTTGTACAAAAAGGGGCTTCAACTACTTACAGAAAGGACAACTCTGTCATGTAGTATACGTTGTTATACGAAATTCATGAATGTTGAAGTTTCGCTTGAAAAAGTCAAACCATTTCATTATTGTGTTTAATGTTAAGAGACTGCAACGTTTAAAGCTTAAGTTTGCTCACTTGCTTGAGCCAAATATGCATTCTGTCGATAATGAAACTTTAAAGAGGTAACCATTGGTGTGTTCGGCGCTGTTTAAACTTTCTTTCCGATAGGACAGGCCTAATGTCGCCCTGTACCATTCGATTAGCAGTAGCATATTAAACATACAATATATAGCGGAAATACCCATTATGCGTTTCTTTTTCCTACAAGTCAGTAGTGTTATTAATTAGTCAATCGCACAACTTGTTTATAGTTCATGCAAAGCTTACATGCATGGTTATAATTATGTATATCCTTCGCCATATTACTTTTATTGATAGCAACAATATTTGCAATATTCAGTAAATGGTTCATTTAATTTACTTTTGTGTTACTCACTCATTTGTCAATTAGGAGGGATATACATTAGGCGGGTTCAACTACTGTTGATGTACTACCTCGCCTATAGGTCACGACGCTATCGTTCTGTCGTTCTAACCGGCAAATCTCTTGCGAATGCTCACCGCTAACTATATTAGTATGTTAACGATTATCGGAACGTTTACACGACTCCTTAACTATAAATGCAAAAGATTAACCGAAATATTGCGACGGTGCATCGTAACCGATAGATGTTAACTACCATTCTAATACACCCGCACTATATAGCTAGTTTAACATATCTCGTTATATTGAACGATATATCACTGTAATTTTTGCAACGTAAGGAGAAGAAGCATTGCGCATTGCGCATTACGCATTGTAACGTTTGCAACGTTAGGAGAGTAAGCAAAGCAATGCGAAATATTTCAGATGTGTGCGTTATTTTCACATTTTAGGGGTATTAGAATAGAAATAGAACATCGTTTACGGTGAATTATCTATAATATATCACGGTTTGTCGTTCAATTGTAAACAATAATTTCACTCGCCATTCGGGCTCGTGAAATTATTGTTTACAATTGAACTCCAAACCGTGATATATTAAACGATAATTCACAGTAAACGATGTTCTATTTCTTAAGTAAAGCGATTGCGATGGCGTATCGTTATTCATGTCAAAATCAGCTTAACTATTGCGTTGACACGTCCTTAATTATACATGTTAATGGTCGCCGTAGCTATTGCATTGGTGCCTCTTTTAACTATAGATGTCATATTTCAGTGCGCTATTGTGACGGCGCTTTGTATGTATGTCTAAGCTCATCTGAACACTTAAGATGGCTCGTTAACTAAAGCTGTCAAAGATCAGCAGAACTATTTCAATGGCACGTCGTTAAATGTCAAAGTTCCGAAGAGCTATTGCGATGGAGCGCCGTAACTGTAGATGTCAAAGATCAGCAGAGCTTTTGCGACGGCGCATCCTTAACATATTTATTTATATTTGAAACAAAAACACTTTGTTGTCTGTTTTAGGTGAAGGCATGTCCGATGGGAGGCTTCGAGCTTCAGTTCATCTCCCGCTAAGGTCGCAGTCCCAGTATGTGAAACCCATTGTTTTGGAAGGCATCTTTAATTGTGCACCCTAACTCACGGATATCGAGTGTTAACAGTTTTGTTGCAGTCCCAATGCAAAATATAACCTAATATGAGGTGTTAACGGGACGTTAAATGAGGTCCACCCCACTCCCCACTTTTTTATATTTAATTTGTAGTATTTTTCACGAAACATTACTTGTCAGTATAATATATCGGTATATGGAAGACATCTGAAATTTAGAACCCCTACGCACGGATATCAAAGTTTTATCAAATTTATAAATCAGACAACTGGACGTACAGTTTTGTAAATGACAACCAATGTGGCCAGACAGGGTCCACTAACTCCATAATTAGGCCTTTCGTAAGACCATATTTGCACAAATAATTATAGAGATAGGAGTACCATTAAATACGCTATGCAATATTCTAGTAAGGCGATGTCGGCACTTTCGGTATAATAATGAATATCTTGACTGCATATACTATTTACATGTCAAACAAATTATAGTATTTTCTCCTTTTACGTATCTACATGTACTTCAGCTAGAATAATCACATTGTATAGCTAGAGCATCTTTTATTAGTTCGACTATTCGATTAAAGGAATAAGACAGATTACGTATAATCAATCCGGCGTCGGCTTCGGCGCATCAGTCTATACCATCCTCGTGTTTTGCGTGTAGGCTGTGTTTATAAGCTAATTTCTCCTTTCATAATCTTTTCATATCTCTTACATTGCATTTCTTGTCCCAGCTCAACTTAATTTGGACAAGCGCTTCCTTACAATATTATCTTAAGAATTGCATAAGTAATTTTGGTTCTTATAGTAAATGGGCTCATAGAACTCATATCGTAAAGCAAATGCAATGTGCACTGTACTATTGCATGTAAGCTTTGTTAGCAGGTCTATATCTTTTACATTTCTTGTCCAAGCTCAACTAATTATAGGCATGGATTTCTATTAGTTGCATACTTACGCTTGTCTTCTGTTACAGATGAGCTCCCATAGAACACAATACATGGGGATAATATATATTTGTGTTGCAGTATTTTGTTAAAATATTTCATGAGAACATAAAGCATACCTCTGCTAACTATAATCATTACAGTCCCCACACCGATCATTCTTTCCACCGATTTCCCCACAATTTTCTGTTGTTTATATTGTTTATAAGTTCATTGGTGCATACCTATTTCCATCTCAATTGTCAACTCCTCACTCTCCCTCCAACCATATATTGTGTTTTCATTGTTTTCTTTATTCATTTAGACTGTAAAACCTCTCTCTTCATTTGACAATCATCACCCCACCCACCACATCCTCACCACACCCTCCTTTAAAATGTCATATTACTAATCAGATAATTTTTGTTATGGATATATCACTAAGCATACGTCACAGTTTAACCCAGAACGGCGGTAATAATAACTAACATTTATCACACTGATTTTGATGTGTATAACGTTTATAAAGACTGTGTGCTATCTTGCAATTTCTGATACTATTAAACAAGGTTAGGATCACGTTTTCTGTTAAATATCTACATGGTGTCTTATTTCAGCTATTTTTAAAACCTTGCTGTTGTTATTTCACTCGTCAGTAGTTTTTAGTACCGTATTGAAAACACTACTAAGTTATAAAAAAATATACGTTGCAACAAAGCATTTATGTGATTGCCAGAACAACCTTTTTACATATAGCGCATAATGTTACAAGCAAATGTTTTCAATTCACAGAGAAAGATATTCAATAGCATACTATATATTCATTAGCAATCACATACTTGTCATATAAAAACGCTCCAAGGCCACCATAGCCTTTATCCTTACATGTGTGGGCGCCCGGTTGTGTTATGCGTCTACCAAATCCATGTAGGTGGGAAGCAGAGTCCTCCGACTACTTTTCATAGCAACACGTAACATGTTATGCGTTTACCAAATCCATGTCAACATTCATAAAGAATGACGAAAACGGGGAAAACATTTGTGTTATTGGCTAGAATAAAAAGGGTGCCATATACCAGTACTTTAGATAATATTATAGATAAAAATAAAGAGACGCATATACTGAAAGATTGATAATTGAATTTATATACTGTGTATTAAATGCATTAACATGCAATTTTTGGCGCAACATAGACGTCAGGAGAATGAGTCATAGGCCATGTGGTCACTTCTATTAATATAACCTTTCATTAAAATGACGTTAACCCGGTCCAAAACTGTATTCCAAAAACAAATGAATAACTTCTTCGATATATATATATATATATATTTTCTCAAATTATTTTACATCAGAAAATACCAACCCCAATTATAACTTTGGTTTAATATCAGTCTACTCCGTGACATGTATTTTTCTAAATTGTTTTTAATGTAAAATTCTTTCTAAAACTTCCCTAAGTATCACTGAAGTCACATGATTAGGTACTCTTCCTTATATGAATGAAAAAATATAGGGGTTTCCCGCTCCGGTGAATCACATGCTCTTGCTGGGTGTAGGACTTGTCCATATTATTTAGGATACACGCATAATGATCTATATACGCTCTACATAACTCTTTCTCATATGAGTGTCACATGATCAGGTTAAATTTCACGGTTTAGGATCAAGTCGATGTCACATGCTCGTATAAATGCGACAAGTTGAGTTAATGACACACGGTCAGGTGGTTGTAATAAAATAGTTCACTCGTGGGTTCCATCAAATCCCTCTGACAGACCATCTTGGCATCATAACTTCCTGCCTTGTAATTTTCTTTTATCTACTCATCTTGGTTTAGAGTTCTGTTGTTTTGTATGGTGAAATACTTTATTTTATAAAAAAACATAATGTCTGAAACGGACACATTTCTTCTGTAATCAAACCAACATATTATATTAATTCCTTCCTCAAATCCAGCTTTCACAATGTTCTACATGTATTACGTTTGACATTTTTACACATTTCTCTATGCCTTAGATTTGATTGTAAATCAGTCAGTCCCAATTTGAGTAACTCGATTTTGCGCTTTGATTTATCTTAGTAATTGGTAAAATACAAGTCTGTATTTCATGCTTAGCAGTGAAATAGTGGATTTTAGAAATGAAATAAAAGTGGTATTTCATAGTTGTGAAATATAGAGTTTTATTTTGTTTTCACTACAAAACTATTTTTTTTTTCAATGCACAATTTTTTTTTATTTGTAAATGATCTAAGAAAATGAGCAATAATTTTTAAACTGGTCAAGTATTTCACAATTGTTGTCATTACAGTGAACATTTTGCTATAAAATGTATATCATGGATTGGAAATAACTATTAGAATATTGAAATCGGTTAAGTAGTTTAGAAGAGTTAGGGGGAATTAAAAAAACAGCAATTTTATCATACTAAGCCAATGCCGTCGTCAATTTTTTATTTATTTTCTGCATACTGTAATACACTTTGATTATAAAGCATAAAATAAAAATAAACTTGTTGTTTTGTCGTGAATAACAGATTTTATTTCATCGAGAAGTGATCAAACTTCAGTATGTTCTCTCATGCTTCGCATTCGTGAAAATATAAAGTTTTCGCACTTCTCGATGAAATAAAATCTGTTATTCACTCCAAACAACAAATATTCTCTATTTATTTCATGCTTAGCAGTGAAATAGTGGATTTTAGAAATGAAATAATATTTTCACTGCCTGAACTACGTTTTTTTTTTCATATCATAATTTTTTTATTTGTTTAGAAAATAACTGTTTAGTATATATCACTCGACTGTAAATGGTCTAAGAAAATGAGCTATAATTTTTAAACTGGACATGTATTTCAGAATTGTTGTCATTTACAGTGAACAATGTCAGTTGGTCATTTTCTTTTCAAAAACTACTTCTTTTGCTATAAAATTTATATCATGGATTGGAAATAACCATTCGAATATTGAAATCGGTGAAGTAGTTTAGAAGAGTTAGGGGGAATTAAAAACAGCAATTTTATCATACTAAGCCAATGCCGTCGTCAACATTTTATTTATCGTTCTGCATACTGTAGTACACTTAGATTATAAAGCATAAACTAAAAAGAAAATGTTTTGTCGTGAATAACATATTTTATTTCATCTCGAAGTGATCAAACTTCAGTATAAAATATATAAAGTTTTTACACTTCTCGATGAATTAAAATCTGTTATTCACTCATTGTGCTGGACCGTAAGGCTACATCGACAAGTGATAAAAACAAGGAGTCGGACATTTTCTGTTCAACTTCAATAGTGAGTTTGTAATATATTCTTTTAATTGCCTTTCAAATTTATAGAAATAATAAACAATTCCTTTAAAATGAATAAAAAGCAGGTTAATTTCCTTCTAATTTGATTTACTTCCGAAATAATTCCCTTCAGAACCTGCATAATTGACAGTGTTGATGGTGTGTGCTAATTTAGAAAAACGGATAAAATACCTAATTTGACCTGTGTCCACATTTCAAAAAAAGTGTTATTTACCTTCACCCCACCCCCACCCCCTCCGCACTCCCAACACACACACACACACGCCCTCACCTTCGCCAAAGTAATCCATTGGATTTCTTTTGTGGTGTAAAATATCAAGTTTTTGGAAATGTGGACACAGATCATGTTGGTGAATTAAGCATTTTGTCTGTTTTTTTGAAATGTGGACACAATCAATCCTGTCAATGTAACAAGTGTGTGCTAATTTAGAAAACGGATAAAATGCATATTTGACCAACATGATCTGTGTCCACATTTCAAAAAAGGTGTTATTTACCTTCACCTCCCGCACGCCCACCGCCCCCTCCTTCGCCAAAGTAATCCATTGGATTTCTTTTGTGGGGGTAAAATATTAAGTTTTTGGAAATGTGGACAAAAAAAAGAGTATGATAATGGATCATGTTGGTGATTTAAGCATTTTGTCTGTTTTTTCAAATGTGGACACAATGAATCCTGTCAATTAACAAGGATTTAAGGGAATGAAGAAGATTTTGTTTATGATGTATATTATTTCTATCCATTTGGAAGGAAATGAAATAGAATATATTGCAAACCATCACTCCCATCAATGTTAAAAGTTTTGAAGGGAATGAATAATATTTTGTTTTAATTTAGACTCACTACTAATCCTTTCAATGTTACAAGTTTTGAAGGGAATGAAAACGATTTTCTTTTGAGGAAATGTATATTATTTCTATCTATTTGAAAGGAAATGAATCCGAATGTTATTGCATACTTACAATTTCAGATGAGCAGAGCATTAGTGATCCCACATTGCTGCAATTTAACACTGCCTCAGCAACATTTTGCTACGAACTATGACACAATTGTAACGCTGACTTTGTAATTGTGAATTTAACCAATCAAATCCTCGAAATTCATTTCATTCATAAACAGTGTTGACTTGTGTCCCTATCAGATGTGATATCTTTAATTCTTCGAGAATACGGTTAGTAAACCAGACTGTTCCCGCGCTCATTAATTTAAATCGACCAATGAAATGATTTACAGGTTTGAAACCCCTTATTATTTTCCGCATAGACACCAATTTTAAAGTGTCACATGCTAATGATTTGCTGCAAATTCAACTCAAGTTCGGATAATGCAGCAGAGTAATGTGCATATACACTTCTCAAAACTGCTAACTACACCGCTCACGTTTTGGGTTATATATATCGATGGGTTGAATGTTTTTCAATAAAATAAAAAGGAAATACCAATTCAATCATTTTTACATCATTTCATTTTATTTTTTTCATGGGCAATGCTAGAACTAAACCACAATAAGCAATTCCAAACGACCCATGTAAACACTAAAGTCACACTTTTCCCATATCTACATGTAGATATGGGAAAAGTGTGACTTTAGTGTTTACATGGGTCGTTTGTAATTGCTTATTGTGGTTTAGTTCTAGCATTGCCCATGAAAAAAATAAAATGAAATGATGTAAAAATGATTGAATTGGTATTTCCTTTTTATTTTATTGAAAAATATTCAATCCATCGATATATATAACCCAAAACGTGAGCGGTGTAGTTAGCAGTTTTGAGAAGTGTAGAAAACTAATTTTCCACTTGAAAAATCACCAGAAAACGTGGGGTCACAAGACATGTAAGAAAGTTCTTGTTTGTTTACTAAACAGATCAAGGATACAGCTGTTTCATTGATCGACTGTTTATAATGCCCATTTCCATCACAAAAGGAGGGATTACTTTTTATTATAGGAATTACATGTAAGTAGTGGTGGTAAACTTTATAGAGTATGTTTGACTGGTTTACTACGATATTAATCTCGCACTTGGCCGTCTTCAAGAAATAGAAAATGAGGAGGTGTGAACATCAATCGTGAATTTCGAACACAAAAAGTTCTTGGCATGTAATTTCCTAGACACAGTCACCTGTCACTTGTATTACCGTTAATCGTCTGGTATGTCGACGCCTCCAAATTCACCGAATGTAACCAGAATAATCAAATTACGGCTTTGTAAAATTCCAGATTTATATGACAATAAAGCGGTCTAGGAGCTTTTTTTATTTCACGAAACGTTTCATTTTGTGTTATACCAATGTTTGAATATATGAAAAACATGAAGAAAAAAAAACTTGAAAAAAGGTGAAACATCGAGTTACTCATATTGGGACAGGGCCAGTAAATCTGCTTAACAGTGTTATTGTTAAATATGCTATTGCGTTTCTGTCTTTGTAGACAGCTTTAAAAATAACGTCTCCTCCGATTTTCTTTATATCAAATGTCAAAAAAAAATTAAGGGATCAATTATTTCTGAGTTGAAAATTCCTTTAATCCAGTTTTATTTAAAAATAATGAATGCACACTTTTCATTGTCAAGCCTTTTAGGTCCTGTTTTTCATATACTTAAGCTGCAAGAAATTTGGAAATCGTCGAACACAATAAATACGAAAAATAGTGCAGCCTCGGTTTGAGTGAGACTATATCTATACATATCGGGCTCAGCGATCTTCAAAGATCGGAATCAAAGCTTGTTTGATCGTATTTAAATCTTCACGAATCATCTTTTCAAGACATTACTAGTGAGGTCTAGTTAATCATTTACACCTATTCACTTTTTTCAAAGTCCATGATGGCCACAATGACTAAAAGAGAATGTGATCGGTGTGCGTGCGTGCGTGTGCCGCTTTAATTTTTTTTATTTTAATAATTGTACCAGTGAGCTCAATGCTCTTGTTATTGTTAAAGCTTGGAAAGATGAAGCCCCAATAGGCTAAAACAAAAGAGGGCATTGCCCAACAGCCTTATACCCTTAGTGAAGCCACAACAGGCTTAAATAAAATGTTTATTCCAAACTCTAATTCTAAAGTAAAATGTTTCTTCATTTAATCATTTTTTCTAAAGTTTACAATAATGTTCACGGCCGAACTAGGCATGATGCACCAACAATAAGCCCCAAAAGGCTTAATAGTTCATGCTTTAATCCCGACTCTGGGAACAGTGGTCAGTATTACATTGAAATTTACTAATTATAAAATTGTTAACTGTCATTAAATTTGATTTCACTGAATTGAAGGATTCGCTGACGACCGCACGTATTTCATGCTGTAATCCCTACCCTGGGGAACAGTGATAAGTATTACATTGAAATTTACTAATTATAAAATTGTTAACTGTCATTCAATTTGATTTCACTGAATAGAAGGATTCGCTGACGATTCGCTGACGGCCATTCTTCCGGAGCCGCACCGATCTTCTGGTATATCGCTCTGCTTCTGGAGCCGCATCGATTATCGACTTCTGGTATATCATTCTGCTGCCGACGTCGCACCGGCACCGATCATCAGGTCTATCGTTCCGTTTCTGGAGCCGGACCGCTGACGGATCCTCTGGTATATCGTTCCGCTTGCGAGGCCACACTTGTTCTGTGGCGTGGATGGTCCTGAAATGATATTCAGACAACAGCAGGACCTTTTTCTCAATGAAGGATTTACAATGTTTGGCCTAAAACTTAAACGAAACAGATGAAATATGGTGATTGATAATGGATCAACTTATTTATCGATATGACAAATAACTACATCACTAGGAAAAGAAAAGGTGAGGTGGGTTGGGAAAAAATCAGTATTTTTCTGAACATGAACAATTACATACCGCTCTCTATAATTTTTTGTCCGGAAGAGAATGTATAGGCTTGCGCATGCGCAATTAATAGAACATTATATTGGAGATCTAGCTTACAAAACAGTGGGTACCTCCAAATAACTCTGGCTAGTAACGAGTGTTAACCCGTATTAGTGCTGCCGCGCTGGAAAGTTTTGACACCCAGTAGCAGTAAACAGACACCGGGCCCACCAGTCCAACAGACACCGGGCACACCAGTCCTGATACTACCCTTTGTATGATCAACGTCAAACTACTAGTACCTGTTTAGCCTCGGTCTCGTTTGAAATCGCCCAAACGTTTTAGACTGCTTCACTGCTCATGTACCGTTTCACAAATATAAGCGACAGTCAAACACCGATTTCTTTGCCGTAAATTACGGCTAAATAAAGCGCATTCCAACCACGATCGTGGCCAATCGTCTGATCTACGTTCTGTAAAAAGATATACATGTATTGGGATTTCACTCAATATTGTTTACATAATGCAGACGCGTCACTTATATAAAGGAAGTAAGGTGGCTTGATATCTATAAACTGTGAAAATGGCTACGCCTATAAAACAAGCAAGTAAATATAATGACGGACTTCTACAGTCGTTTATATTTAAATGCTGTGTAGCAGTCTATAACGTTTTGGGCGATTTTGGCGAGATTTTTAGAGATTCAACGAGACTTTCAATAGAAATATTTTTAAGTTAATTTAATAATACTTTCGTATTTTTAACTTATGATAAACAGCAAGTGACGTTATAAAGTTTAACTGATGCATCAGCAATTGACGTTGTACGTTTATTTACAACATGACGTCACGCAAACGTCGACTTTATGCGCGAGAAAAAAACGCGCGAATAAATTGTGCTAATCGCTAGCTAGCCTAATCTGCCCAGACCATATCTGCAAGTAAGACATATGCACGATACGGTCTATCTAGCCGAGACTAGTACCACTGTTAACGTCTTTGGAGAAATTGAATCCGCATATGGTGCGGACGCTGTACCAATAGGCCACCTCTGAGGTTTTCAGATACTTAATAAATAAACCTCAGATACTTAATAAATATACATTGTTTTCATAACCGCATTCTCGTGCGACTTGTATACTCTTATATTACAAGAACCGGGAGAGAGAATAAGGCCTGACACAACTATGTTGACCTTATTGGAAATTGATCCTGAAAGCTATTGCCAATTAATGCACGACATTTGTTTTACCATTATTCTTAGCATATAATACAAATGCAGACATAATAGGCAGATACGATTTTACGTCAACTACGATGACCTTTGTGAAAATGATTATGAAAGCTTTTGCTAATTGATGCATGCTATTAACCATAAATCTTAGAATATCATGGTTACAAATGGAAACGTATTACCGTGAGTTTGTTCTCTCTAATACATATTTGTCGTTTGGCTCATTGCAATATGTGATGTCTGGAACCACGCCGCTCAAACCATTGATCAATATAATTGTGCCTGAATATGATAGTTGTACTTTAATTAGAGCGTGATTTAATAGCAATATAATATAGCAATAAGAATCGCTACTCCTCGTATATCACCGCTGGGAGCAGTTGTCACTGTCATTAATGAAACTAAGAGATATGTTACGTTTCAACAAAAATATAATGCCATCGTAATTTAGTCGTCAGATAAAATAATTGTTTACAAAACCACCATTTGAAAAAGTAGACGTTTGCAGAAATTAAACAGACAATTATCGGTTTCAAATTCTTTCACTTTTTGCTTTGTTTGTTTTAATAGGATTTTGGATGCGTCAGTGAATGTTCAAAGTCAAAGCATGTGTAACATTTACCTCCTAATTAAGCATCTCATGGGACCATATGAGCCGAAAACATGCGAAAACGACCCTTCAGACAAAATTTTGACATTTTATCTTTTTTGATGTTTATGAAACACGGTGATTTTCTCTTTAAAAATCTCTTTATTTTTTGTTGATATCTTAATCAAAAATGATTTTAACTCAATTGAAAATTAAAGATTGCAATCACCATTAATTTTGACGTCGGCGTCTTGGACGACGTCGTTGGTTAAATAACAATAAAACACATAAACAATTACCATTTACTATAGCATCAACTAGTTATATTAAAAAAACACATTCCCTATGATATAATAATTAGGTAAAACACGGAAGTGACGAGATATTTGACTAGTAATTAATTGATTTAAGGCCGACGTCATAAATTGTTAGTTTATGACGTTGTCGTCTAAACGTCCGAAGGGACGTTTTCTGTGTCGCTCTCATATATATTTGCAGTAATAACTATAGAGATTGTACATGATATGCAACATTCTAGTAAGGCAATGGCGGCACTTGAAATATACTAATGACATTTATTGACTGCATATAGCAAACAAATTATAGCACTTCCAGCTTTCACTGATCTAAAATGAATAAATTTCAGCTAGAATAGTTCTGTTGTTGAGCGATAAAATCTCTTATTAGCTCTACTATTCGAAGAATAAGGGAGCTTATGTAATCAATTCCAACTTAGCCTAAGAAATTAGCAAAAATGTGGATTAAGGTAAACCATTTTGTTACCGATAACATTGTTTCCATTTTTTATTTCGTAGTTGAACTATATTTGGGTATATTCCAAAAGCCTACGCCCCACCCAGGCCACCCTAAACCCGACCATTTTTCATGTACACGTTTCGTTTCTGTCTTGCTAGTTTCGTTTATTCTACGCACTGTGTGGGTCCCGCGCAAGAATTGGGTCACTGCTTTTCCATGCAGAGGGGTAAAATCCTCCCTCCCCAAATTCATTTCCCTTTTGTCACTTGTGTCATGGCAGGCTCATTAAAGATTTTCATCATCATCCCTGTAGTGTTTTAGTTGCTATTTGTGTGCTGACAGAAAACAATGATCGTGGCTATACCGAAAAATGGAGTGTTTACTATGGTACATACATATTGTAGTGTTTACTATGGTACGTACATATTGTGGTACATACATATTGTAGTGTTTACTATGGTACATACATATTGTAGTGTTTACTATGGTACATACATATTGTAGTGTTTACTATGGTACATACATATTGTAGTGTTTACTATGGTACATACATATTGTAGTGTTTACTATGGTACATACATATTATAGTGTTTACTATGGTACATACATATTGTAGTGTTTACAATGGTACATACATACATATTGTAGTAACGGACTATGCACGACACAACTTTTGCGTTGCTACAATATGTATGTATTGGGGTGCGCCATCCGTTTAAGGCGGCACAACGCCTGGGTTTTTACTTTAGGTCCGGTTTCGGGCGCCTGATTTTACCCATTTTTCTGCTGTTAGCTCCCCCACCACACACACACATACACACAATTTTACTGGAATTAGGACCATTCTGAATTGAAAACGGTTATAAATTGCAATTTTGTTCGGGCGATGGGCTCGATATCTAAAAAACTTGATTCTGCCATATTTTTCGATTGAACAGAACAGATATGCAGAATAGTGTAAATACCCCGCTCGATATGCAAAATGCCGTATTGCACGTTTAAAACGAATATCCATCTCAGAGCCAGCTCGATATGCAAAATGCCTTATTGCACGTTTGAAACGAATATCCATCTCAGAGCCAGCTCGATATGCAAATTGCCGTATTGCACGTTTAAAACGAATATCCATCTCAGAGCCAGCTCGATATGCAAAATGCCTTATTGCACGTTTAAAACGAATGTCCATCTCAGAGCCAGCTCGATATTCAAAATGCCTTATTGCACGTTTAAAACGAATGTCCATCTCAGAGCCAGCTCGATATTCAAAATGCCTTATTGCACGTTTAAAACGAATATCCATCTCAGAGCCAGCTCGATATTCAAAATGCCTTATTGCACGTTTAAAACGAATATCCATCTCAGAGCCAGCTCGATATTCAAAATGCCTTATTGCACGTTTAAAACGAATATCCATCTCAGAGCCAGCTCGATATTCAAAATGCCTTATTGCACGTTTAAAACGAATATCCATCTCAGAGCCAGCTCGATATGCAAAATGCCGTATTGCACGTTTAAAACGAATATCCATCTCAGAGCCAGCTCGATATGCAAAATGCCTTATTGCACGTTTAAAACGAATATCCATCTCAGAGCCAGCTCGATATGCAAAATGCCGTATTGCACGTTTAAAACGAATATCCATCTCAGAGCCAGCTCGATATGCAAAATGCCTTATTGCACGTTTAAAACGAATATCCATCTCAGAGCCAGCTCGATATTCAAAATGCCTTATTGCACGTTTAAAACGAATGTCCATCTCAGAACCAGCTCGATATTCAAAATGCCTTATTGCACGTTTAAAACGAATATCCATCTCAGAGCCAGCTCGATATTCAAAATGCCTTATTGCACGTTTAAAACGAATATCCATCTCAGAGCCAGCTCGATATTCAAAATGCCTTATTGCACGTTTAAAACGAATATCCATCTCAGAGCCAGCTCGATATTCAAAATGCCTTATTGCACGTTTAAAACGAATATCCATCTCAGAGCCAGCTCGATATTCAAAATGCCTTATTGCCCGTTTAAAACGAATATCCATCTCAGAACCAGCTCGATATGCAAAATGCCTTATTGCACGTTTAAAACGAATATCCATCTCAGAGCCAGCTCGATATGCAAAATGCCGTATTGCACGTTTAAAACGAATATCCATCTCAGAGCCATTTCGATATGCAAAATGCCGTATTGCACGTTTAAAACGAATATCCATCTCAGAGCCAGCTCGATATGCAAAATGCCTTATTGCACGTTTAAAACGAATATCCATCTCAGAGCCAGCTCGATATTCAAAACTCAGAGCCAGCTCGATATTCAAAATGCCTTATTGCACGTTTAAAACGAATATCCATCTCAGAGCCA